>CM046870.1:23341720-23593165 GCA_025617745.1 Heliocidaris erythrogramma
AGACGGTTCATTAGTGAGCTTGATTGATTGCAAGGAGGAATAAAACGTAGAAATAGAAGTATCGGTGAGTTTGATTGAGAAAAGAAATAGAGTAAGCTTGTTGCACAAAGAGTGCGAAATTTATTGAAAAGAGAAAAGTTTTAAGAATTGTGCAAGTGGATGTGAAGTCGATTGTTGGGAAGAAATTGTTTTGTTCAGATATACGAAAGCCTGGAAGTAGAAGTGAGCTTTTAAGAGGAGCAATTTTGGGGCAAGATATAAAGTGCAGAATTAAAAGTAAACGTTCTCTTTAGGTAGAGAAAGAAGGAAAGTGCCTGGGACAGTGGAAGGAAACCAAGACAAAAGTGAACTTGATTGCAAAGAGTATAAATAAGGCAGGATATACAAAAGTACTTGAGAAAATTAAGAAAGAAAGCTAACTAAGCTTTATTGAGTGGATAAAGGCACATTGCTATAACTGGAAAGACGGTTAGATAAACTTCATAGCTTAAGCTACTTGTAATTTTGATAAAGAGCGCCATCTCGAGACCAAAAGCATTATAGTTCCTTGCACAGTACAACTGTATATAAATCTAGGCTATTGAAATACCATAGAGTTTAATATTAGTAAGGATTGTTTCATAATTCACAACAGTAATTTTATTTAAGCAATAGACTTTTGGAGTAAGGAATATATATACAACAATATATATCAACATTAGAAAGAGAAAACTAATTTGTTTACCTGTAATTATTAACTTGAATCGTTGAAGTTTTGTATTACAAGCACAATTTACCATGATGGATACAATTGAATTTAAGAAAGTACTTGATGAAATCTTGGATATACTGACTAGTTGTGCATTGGTAACCAACCCAGAGCTTAATGAATGTTGTGTCTGTAGCAATGAAATCAAAGAAAATGAAAGTCATGCAACATGTGAGTGTTGTAGTAAGCATTTTCATGTGACATGTATGGGATTCCCTTGTGAAGACAAACTTACTGACCAGAGATTGATTTGGATTTGCTCATGCTGTGGTAGTAACAACATTGGTCATCGAATCTTTGACAAAGTATGTATCCCATCTCATTATAACAGATATGAGCCTCTCAACATGCTTGAAGATGAGAAAAACTTTGAACAACTGGAACCAATCAAGAAACAGAAACGAGAAAAAATGGCAGATCAAACAAGAGGTATGTTAAAGGACGAAAGAGCACTGTGTTTACAGAGAAAGAAAGTAAAAATGACATGAGAAGTAGCGAATGTAACAGATCTAAACCTGATCCTGTAGCTAAGGAAATTGCTTTTCAAGCCAGAGATGAAAACCTACAGAGAGAGGAATCTGATGATGAGTGGGTAACTGTGAAATCAAAGAGAATAAAATTGATGGAGAAAAGAAAGGAAGCAAGATCACATTCCACATCAAGAAATGATTATGGACCAGACAAAAAACACATGAGATCAATCAATGGTGTATTCTTGGAACCGGGTGTGACTTACATTGGGAGAGCAATGAAGATTTTCCAGACAAGTCGTAAGAGAAAAAATAGAAACCAGAAGAAAGAAGAATGTAAGAGAAAGGAGAATGTGAATAATGTGGAGAAAGATGTCAGTTTGCAATCTTATACAGAAACTTTCTTGGGTGTGTATGCATATAGTGTGAAGTCGCCTCAATCAATGAAGCAATACGACAAAACTTCTGTGCAAATTGACAAAATGCAATCTCGATCTTGGGCTGATGTAGCAAATAATTCATCTCCTCTGTCAAGAACAAATTCAAGTGTTGATACTGATGCACGTAGTTGTAATCTTTTTGAACAGGTCAAGGATTTGCGAATGTACAGAGTTCATGCTGGTGGCAAGAAAAAAGAACAAGGTCGAGCAAGAAGCAAGAAAGGTCGGTTTATCAAACGGAAAAAAGGTACTGATGGAAATAAGTCTTCTGATATGTTGAAAATCACATGTAACAAAGATGAAAAAAGGGCATTACCAGTTGACAATGAGAAGCTAAATGAAAAGGAGTTTGTGAATTGTTGTGACCATGGACCTGTTTCAAATTACTCGGATAAACTGAAGATTGGATTTGACAAAGATGAAGAGATAGAATTAGAGTAAAGATTGAGAAGCTGGATACAAAGAATTCTATGAATGCAGGTGACCAAGGACTAGATACAAATACATGTAAAAATGATGAAAACTCAGACCAGCATATCTGCAATATGAAAGACGATAAAGTTTCAAATGGAATTGTCCAAACTGATTCCAAGAACAATCCCAATTTTGATGATAATAGGCAAATCGAAATAGATGATGATAGTAGCAGTGATATTCATATACCAGTGAAACGTTTGTGTGCAAGAAATCATATACATGTAGAATCTGATTCAGACACAAGTCCTGGATGTGATTTGTTTGATAGACGTGTCTCACCACTACGTACCATTCCAGACAAGAGTATTTTGAATACAGAGTTAAAGAATAGAAGCTTTGATACACGAAAACAAGATACTGATATGTCATTTAATGATTATGGTCATTCCAAAAATCCTTTAGAATCTTCTTCACATTCAGATATTGAATATGGAAACATTGAAAAGGTAAAAGATGCTAATGTGTACTCATATACTGATGGAATAGAAAAAGAAGTTGAATTTGTAGCAAATCTTGGATTACACGATAGACCGGATAAACATTTCAAATTCTTACCCCTCCAGAACAATGACAAAGAGAACATTTGTACAAATTTGAATATCAGATATATAGGCACAAGCTCTGATTTAACGTTACATAGAGATAGCTCTATTGGAGTTCCTTTACATATTAAACAGATTAATGGTGATGGCAATTGTTTCTTTCGGGCAATTTCATATGCAATTTCTGGAACTGAGCATAATCATGCAATTTTAAGGAATGCCACTGTGAAACATTTATTGCAGACCAAGGACATGTTTAATAATACATTGCGGCATGAGTTTAGAACAGTCAGAGAATATGTTTTGAAACGTAGAATAATGGAAGACGGAACGTGGGCTTCAGACACTGAAATTAGTGCTTTAGCAAATTTAATCGATACTGATATTTATTCATACAATGACCAAATACCATGTTGGCAACTGTTCTCTGCAAAGAAACCTGGACGAATAAATATTGTAACATCTGATAAGGCAATTTATATACTATACACAGGAAATATTCATTTTAATGTTGTTGAATCTGTAGATTCTGTCTTCAATTCATCGGAACAGATAAGAACAACTAAAGAAGATGAAATGTCAAAGACTTCTTTGCCATGTCCAACAAATCATATTGATGTTAAAGTAAAGCATGTGCTGAACAAGTCTAAATCCAAATGCCAGTTAGAGGAAGAAATTGATGAAGAAGTGTATAAGTCCCCAGAAACATATCAGAACCATGTTGACCCAAAGACAACCAAACGAAGGCTTACGTTAGAGACTGGTACAATAATCACGATAAGAGGGAAAGTACTGCAAATCTTTTTGACATGACAGATGAACAGTGTACAAGTAAGTTAAGGAATGAACGTCAGACTGAATCAGTTGTTCGCAACGAATGTAACACCAGGCATGAAACCCTTAAAAGTGATCATAAAGACAAATGTACAAGAGTTGATAGACAAATAAAACATGTTGCCCAAGGAACCTATAATCAAGGTGACATAAGATTTGGTTATTCGAGTGGAAAGCAGTGTGTTGCTAATTCACTATCTGCACTGTTGTATAGCAAGATAAAAAATGCCAATGACTGGAAAAGTACAGATCTAGACAGAATTTTGAATAATGGTGATGAATTGTATCGTTACATACGACGCTTCACTTCAGTGAATCATGATTATTTGCTGACCTCTGATCTATTTGAATATTTGGACTCGTATGATGAATTGTTTGAGATAGAATGTCGTGAATCAGTCACTGGATTGTTAGATGGAGATGAAATGAATATGGCTGTATGTCTTTCAATGCCATTAAAGCAAGCTCTTGAAAGAGAACTCTGTAACGATTCTGATGCATGTTTTGTGACTTTTGCTGACAGTACTTTTATGGTCATATCAAGTCAAGATGGTTACTTTATATTTGATTCACATTCCAGAAGCAGTCGAGGCTTACTGATTGAAAGAGGATACAGTGTTCTACTTCATACTTCAAGCTGGCAAGGTGTGTACAAGCATTGCATAAGGTTAGCAAAAACAATGGCATGCCCCATGAACAGTCAATATGAAGTAACCAGTGTCTGTGCTAAAGCAACTTCTGGTAAGAATGAAACCTTGAAAGGCTATCCACAGTTACAGAACATTCCTTTCAGCCAAATTCCATCATCAAGTAGGCACAGTGAGAGTCAGCCTGAATATCCCACACAGGGTGAAAACTTTGATGAATTCAAAGCTTGGATGAGAGTATTCTTTCACAAGAAATCATTGATAATCCAGATTTACTTCACTGTTTTGAAAAACCACATGATCCAATTGTTGTTGACCCACAAATTGACCATATCGAAACAAAATATGATTAATGAACAGAAAGGAAACTCAGAAAATTGTACAAATTTTGCAAATGTAGTGGACAAAGTTCATGATTCTAACTCAGCCTTAAGTAAAAAACGAAAATTCAGTAATATTGAAAAGGATGTAAAAGTTGATATTGACTTAAAGGAAGTTCAAAAAACTAAATTGGTGAAAAAAAAAGAGTATGATACGTTAAGAATTGATGAAAGTGAATGTATGGATAGTAATGAGGAATTAATGATAATTGGAGAAGTTCATTCGACATTGCGGTTTAAGCCTCTGAATGAAAGGAGAAAGAAAGAATGTTGTCAAAGAGCAAACATAGCACATACGTCTTCTTTTTCCAGTCCTGTAGTTGAAGGATATGTACCTAGTGCAAATGAAAATAGGAAACAAGCAAAGATTGCTGAATCTGAAAGTGTTAAAAATGTTGACAATTCAGGAAAAAAACGTAAAGAAAAAGTTATAATCAAACTAGCAAACTCAAAAGAGAGCAAATGAGAGAAAAAACGAGCCTTGAGAGAGGAAGGGGATAGTAATAACAAGAAAGAAAAGCATCTTGACAATGCAAACATACGTAAAATGAAGAGAGCAGTAAGAGAGAAAGAGAAATATCATAATGATCTTATCTGGAAAATTAACAAAATAAATCAAGTAAAAGAAAAATACAAACAAGAGAAAAACAAAAAATACACACAAGATCTAAGTTTTAGGAAGAAACAGGTCGATGCTATGACAAACAAATATCATTGTGATTTACAGTATAGACAAAAAATGCTTAATGCAAATAAACAGAGATATAGGACAAATGAACAATTCAAAGAAAATTAAAAAACAACCATGAGAAATACCATAAAGGATAAATACCTTAAAAATGAAGATTTCAGGCAAAAGCAAAAGGCTACTATGAGAAATACCATAAAGGATAAATACCTTAAAAATGAAGATTTCAGGCAAAAGCAAAAGGCTACTATGAGAAATAGGTACGAGAAAGAAGACAATTTCAGGCAAAAGCAAAAGGCTACTATGAAAGAAAGCATGAGAAATAGGTACCGCAACCTAAAAAATTTCAGGCAAAAGCAAAAGGCTACTATGAAAGAAAGCATGAGAAATAGGTACCGCAACCTAAAAATTTCAGGCAAAAGCAAAAGGCTACTATGAAAGAAAGAATGAGAAATAGGTATCAGAAGGAAGCTAAATTCAAGGAAAAGAAAAGGGCAACTATGAAAATTCTGTCCCAAACTCGTTATAAAAGGAAAGACGTAAAGCAAAAGAAATTGATGAGTCTAAAAACTAAGTATAAAAGAATAGAAACATATAGACAAAAAGTAATGAAACAAAATCTGAAAAGAGCTCTAGTTAAAAAATTAACGATGTCCAAATTTGATAATGTACTACAGGAGTTTAGGAAGATTATATCTCATGGCCCAGAATATGTTTGCTGTGTGTGCTTTAAACTTCTTTTTGAGAATCAAGTAATTAAATGCATGAAGAGCAAGTACAAATTTCAGACATGTATAAGTGAAATTTTTTTTGCATGTTTGCAATTCAGAATGCAAATCAGAATGTCAAGTACACCAGTCAGCTAGATCATCACTATGGATATGCTACACTTGTCACAAAAGTTGCAATCTGGAAAAGTACCGGCAGAAGCAAACATAAATAATTTACAATTACATCAAGTCCCAGAAGAACTTGCCAACTTAAACACTTTAGAACAGCATTTGATTGCACTGAATATCCCTTTTCTGAAGTTAATGGCCTTGCCAAGAGGTGGACAAAATGGAGTTCATGGCCCAGTTGTTTGTGTCCCTTCAAACACTTATGAAACTGTACAGATATTGCCTAGACCACAGACAGAAGATCAATTGATTCGTGTTAAACTGAAAAGAAAATTGTCTTACAAAAGTTATTATGAGTACAAATTTGTAGATAAATCTAAATTGCTGAATGCTCTGCAATACTTGAAAACTAATAATAAGCATTATTTTGATGTTACTGTGAACGATGAATGGAAAAATACACTTGAACGGAATGAAAAAGATAATGAAAAAGAAGAAATAGTGGAAACCTCTGGTAAAGCTCGTTTAGCAAAGTATTGGAAGGAAACGGAGGAACAGTTGCATTATATTTTGTCCAAAGACAAGAAGGCCAATGAAAACATGGAACATAATATTGACCCACACAAAAAAGTAGATGACAATGACACTGAAGATGATATAGAGGAACGATTAAACGGGATTCACTTAGATACATGTCTACAGCCAGCCGATATTGGACAAGAAATTCTAGATCAGTATTTTGATGACATAATATGCTGTGCTCCTTGCGAAGGAAAAAGCCCTGTATCACTTCTGCAAGATGAAAGCAATGAGGCCAAATGTTTTCCAGTATTATTTCCGCAAGGTCAACCGACATTCCATGATAGAAGAGACGAAAAGATAACTTTGGGACGTTATTTACTGAACCGACTGATGCACGTCGATAACAGATTTGCTCAAAATACGGATTACATCTTTTATGCACAGTATATTTATGAGATTCAACAAGTTTTGTCACAAGTTTCTATTGCATTGAGACAAAGTCGAAACAAAAAAGAGGATTCTTCGTCAATAACTGCTTCAGATTTGAAAAATGCCGAGAAAGTTCAAAACATACTAAAATCAGACAAGGGATATAAATTTCTAAAGCAAATTCGTGGAACACCTCCTTACTGGCAAAAGACACAGAAAGATGTATTGGCAATGGTACGACAACTTGGGAAGCCAACATGGTTTGCATCATTTTCATGTGCAGATATGAGATGGCCAGAAATAATCAACACATTGCTAAGACAAAAGGGAGACAGCAGGAAATTAAGTGAATTAGATTGGGCAGAAAAATGTAGTCTTATCAGATCGAATCCTGTAACAATAGCACGAATGTATGACAAAAGATTTCACACTTTTCTGAATAAAGTTATCTTATCTCCAGCTGCACCAATAGGCCCCATAGTTGACTATGCCTTGCGACATGAATTTCAAATGAGAGGATCAGTTCACACACACGCTTTATTCTGGGTTGAGCATGCTCCACAGATAGGAATCGATAATGATGATGATGTTGTACAATTCGTTGATAAGTACATTTCCTGCCGAAAACCTCATGAAGAAGAAGATCAAGAACTATACGAAATAATCAGCTCAGTACAACAGCACAGTAAGAAGCATTCTAAATCTTGCAAAAAGAAAGGAACAGCATGTAGATTTAATTTCCCAAGACCACCTTCTGAAAAAACATTCATTGTTAAACCTGTTGAAGAGAATAAAGCTAAGCATAGAAGTAAATGTGAAGTAAAGGATGAAAGCCAAGCGAAAGCTTCTGAAAATGCTAAAACCAAGGCTAAGGAATTGTTGAATTCTGTGAAAGATGCATTATCTGATGGAACTGAATATAACAGTGCTAGGCATCTTTTTGAAAAAGTTGGCATTACCCAAAATCAGTTTGAGAGTGCACATAATGAAATTGCCTCACAGGAAAGTATAATGATTAAAAGAGAACCACAGGATGTATGGGTAAATCAGTTTAATCCAAATTTACTTCGAGCCTGGAATGCTAATATGGATTTGCAGTACGTAACAAACGCATTCGCATGTGTAACGTACGTCGTGTCGTACATGTCAAAGGCTGAACGAGAAATGGGAATGCTTTTGAATCATACAGTATCTGAGATGAAAGAAGGAAATAAAGATGCCAAGGAAAGCATGAAAAAGCTTGGTCAAGTGTACATGCAGAATCGTGAAGTATCTGCTCAAGAGAGCGTCTATCGTGTTTGCAGTCTTAGATTGAAAGAGTGTTCTAGAAAAGTGGAATTTATTGGTGTTGGACCTAACCCTGTCAGAATGAGTTTACCATTGAGCGTGTTAAAAAACAGACCAGATGGTGATGATGACGATGAGAATATCTGGATGCCCAGCAAACTCGAGAGATACAAAGCTCGACCCAGAAACCCAGAATTCAATAATATGTGTCTTGCAATATTTTGTTCTCAGTATAGAATTCTAACATCATCGCAAATGACAAGTACAAGGAGTAAAAGTGTCTTCAAATTGGATAACAATTTAGGATATATTCAGAAACGTACACGTAGTAAAGACGCAGTCGTAAGGTATCCCCGATTCTCTCGCACTATATCACCAGAAAACTACTATTTGAGCATATTACAACTTTTTCTGCCATATTTCCAAGATGAGCAATTGAAGCCTCCAGGATTTAACACATATCAAGATTTC
This sequence comes from Heliocidaris erythrogramma, assembly GCA_025617745.1. NCBI lineage: Eukaryota > Metazoa > Echinodermata > Echinoidea > Camarodonta > Echinometridae > Heliocidaris > Heliocidaris erythrogramma. Next base: position 23,350,495 of record CM046870.1, read on the forward strand.
TATGAGACAGGTTTTGTGAAATTATGTGGATGTGAATTGGAGAAAGTCAGCTCAACTGTGTGTAGCAATCAAAAGAAATTTGAAATAAATGCTGATTTAATTGATCAGGCACAAGAGCATTTAGAGCAATTTGGTGTACCAGAAGATGCATGGGGCCTTTTATGTCCAGAGAGTGAAGTAGAACGACTTGAACATCCCAGGGAGAATGTAGATGTGGAAGATTGCGATGAAGATCTTGCTATTCCTGATTTAAAGGACAAGCCAAAAAGTGATGATTACACCATAGAATTTAGATCTGTGAAAATTTCTAAACAGGATAGACATTCTATGATGAGGTCTTTGAACGAGAAGCAAAGGATTGTCTTTTACAAAATACGACAATGGTGTTTAGATAGAGTAAATGGAAAACTGGTTGAACCCTTTCATATTTTTATTACTGGTGGTGCTGGCACTGGAAAGAGTCATTTAGTGAAATGTATTTACTATGAAGCAACACGCATACTAGCCCGAATGTTGCATAATCCTGATGATGTGTCAGTGTTGAAAATGGCTCCTACTGGAGTAGCTGCATACAATATCAATGGTCATACTATACACAGTGTTCTTTCAATTCCAATTAGAGCTCAAATGCCTTATAAGCCACTCGGTGAAGAGAAAATAAGTGTCCTCCGCAATAAGCTAGCTCAATTGCAAATTCTAATCATAGATGAAGTATCAATGGTAGATCAGAAGTTAATGTGTTACATCCACAGTCGGCTACGACAAATAAAACAATCCCGTGATCAGACTGCTTTTGCTGGTGTATCCGTTATTGCTGTAGGAGATATGTATCAGTTACCTCCTGTTTTTGGAATTCCTTTATATAAAGACACAGTTGAAGGTGCATTGTGGAATGATAATTTCAAGAAAGTGGAACTTGATGACATAATGAGACAGAAAGATGATTCTGAATTTGCCCTCCTCCTGAATAGATTACGTGTAAAAGAACGTGATGACATTCTCTGCGATGATGACCTAGCAATGCTAAAGGCTCGTGAAACTGGTGAAGTCTTTGAAGATGATCTCCACATTTATTCATGTAACAAAGAAGTAGATGAATGGAACAAGAAATTATTGCATAAAAAATGTGCTAATGTAATATGTATAAAAGCAGAAGACACTGAGAAAGATGCCAAGAAAGAAAATAAAATTCGTGAAAAACCTTACACAGGGTGTAGAAGCCAGTTGCCTAGTTATCTGTGGATTGCAGTTAATGCGAGAGTCATGTTGCTGAAGAACATTGATGTTGGCAAAGGCCTGACAAATGGATGTTTTGGAAATGTAACTGAAATAGTAATGGATCAGACAAAGTCTAAACCAGTTTGCATCAAAGTTGATTTTGACAAAGGTAATGTTGGTATTCATTCAGTTGAAAAATCTGAAGAATTACTCGGTAAGAAATATTTAAGGCGACAATTTCCACTTAAACTTGCTTATGCATGCACAATTCATAAAGTACAAGGTTTGACATTAAACAAAGCTGTGGTATCATTAAAAGGTATATTTGAATCTGGACAGGCATATGTTGGACTTAGTCGTGTTTGTTCATTATCTGGACTTGTTATAGAAAATTTTGATCCAAAACGTATACACTGTAATCCTGAAATCAAACCAAGCATGGATATTATGAATGCATTTATTGAGAATATTACTGCTGAAGACATTGATAGATATACATGTAGCTCCTCTTTGATTTTACAAAATGTGCAAGGATTAAGACAGCATTTTATGGATCTTCAATCCCAATGTCAATTTTTGAATGCAGATTTTATTTGCTTGACAGAAACATGGATTAATGATAATAATATCTCTGATGTTGTTATAGATAACTTTAGATTTTATCATCAGCCAAGAAATCTTTCATATTGTAAATATGGTGCTGCAAGCGAGTTTAAAGAACGATCACATGGAGGTGTTGGAATGTACATCAAGAACAGACATTCAAGTAGATTAAACATATCTGTTAACAACTTGGAGTTTATTGCAGTTCTTGTAACCAATCCTGTTTCTATTGTTCTCTCAGTTGTATATCGACCTCCATCATATAATATGAAATCATTTTGTGAATGTCTAGACAATTTAGTGAAAGAATTAAATAAAAGAAGCACGAGATGCATTGTGATGGGTGATTTCAATGAGGATTTATTTAAAGGTTCTTCACAAATATACCAGTTAATGTGTACAAAAGGTTACAAACAGCATGTTGTGAATGCTACTACTGAGAATGGAACATTGATAGATCATGTTTACAGCAAGGGATTAGAGTCATTCGAAACAGAAGTTGTCCCTACATACTACAGTTATCATGAAGCTGTTAAAATTATGTTTTAATAATTGTAAATTCAGATAAATACATTTACAGTAGATTTTGTGACATTAATTTAAATTTTGTAAAATTAAGCAAATACCAGTTAAAGAATCTATTAAAAAAAAAGAATGTCATGAAATATAAAAAGAAAAGGGAACAAGAATGAAGACAAAGGAAGAAAGAAAAGTATAGAGATAGAAAAAAGAAAGAATAGTATAGAGATAGAGACAAAAAAAGAATATATACAGATAGACAAAAACATAAAAGTAAGAAAAAGAAGGAGACAAAAAAAAAACATAAGAGATAGAGAAAATAGAGTAGAAGAAAGAAAAAATAGCAGTATCAGTACCAGTACCAGTCTTGTCATTGTAAATCATTGAGCTAATATGAATGTGTATGAATGGTGAAAACGTTCTGCGATAGATATTGTGGCAAATGAGATCACTGATATGATGGTTCATGTCATGATAAACAAAAATGAACATACTATTTTGAACTGTAATACTTGATATGCTATGGAGATTTTACTTCTGAAATTTGCTTATAAAAATATTCAAAATGTATAATTGTAAAACATGCATACAGTACTTTTTAAAAACTCTTTTTAACTTCTCAGATGACTTCTTAAGATGATTTTCACGTCACATATCACAACGTAAGTTCAGAAGTTTGTGAAATCCAAGGCAATGGGGAGAATATGTCCAACAAATCATCAACTCCTTTTGGCAACATTCAACGAGACATGTTCCTGTCCTGGTGCCGCGAAAAAGGTGGAACGCGGATCATCAAAATGTCCGTGTTGATGACGTCGCCATATCAGCGGATGCTACATGGAAAGAGGCTTATGGTTCAGGTGATAAGGTACCAGTTTAAAACTCAGAAATACACTGCATAAAGTAAAATCACCATGTAACGCAAAAGGGAATGACCTCATGACACATGACCTGATATTCTTACACTTTTAAACTCACTGCCTTTTTTTGTGTAAGAAAAAATCCTTTATTTTCAATTACTTTCATGTTATTTTGTTTTATTTGAATTATAACTATATGATATCCCTTATATTCATTATTGTGTAATAATACACACTGTATTGCTTAGATCTGTATCATGTCCCTTGCGTAAATTTTGTTAAAGTAGACAATTGTGCCCTATAACTTTGATTTATGCACAGGGAATCCCATGTTATAGATGAATAGGGATATATGTACATGTATAATATGCACTGTGATTGGTTAGATTTGTATCATGTAAATTTCGAAAATTCTGTTATAGTGCATGATTGTGCACTATAACTTTCATTTATGCACAAAGAATCCCATATTAAACGAATGGGGATGTATGTATAATACGCACTGTGATTTGTTAGATTAAGGATCTACTTAGGCCTACTATAACAAATAGTGCATGCACCATTACTGGACTATAGAAACTCGAAATACTAAATTATCGATTGTGCAACTCTATTTCATCTTTGTGTTTGGCCTCAGTGAAACAAAACTGCACTTAGGATAATGTAGTATTTGTCTTGCACATAATGTATTTTAGTGCAGTATAATACATTATAGACCATGCACTATTCATGTATGATGTACTCTTGTTTATGTTGTTGTACATGTCCAAACTGTATTAAAGACAGAACCAAACATCTGTCAAGCCAAGAGCACATGTAATTGTATACATAGGTGTAGAATGTGGGGGGGGGGGGGGGGGGAGGGGGAGTGAGCTCAACAACCTGTAGACAATTTCAAAATTACCAAAATTATTTCATTCTATTTTTTAAAGCTCACTTGATATTTGTTATTATTATCTATATAAGGCATTTTAGCCGCACATTAAAAATGCATATTTTAGTCTGCTTGATTTGCGCGTGCAATATGCTTTCATATTGCACGGAACACTGAATTCCCTATAGGCTACTGTACTAAACTTGCCATGCAATATTATGCCGTATTTTGTCTGGTCTGTTTGCATGCACGCAAATAATGCAACGCATACACACATACGCACATGACATAATAAAGAGGTTAAATCAAACTTGTGTGATCACAATGATGTATGAAGAGGGGCTGTATTAACTGAATGTAGTTGTTGAAATGATTTTTATTAAGTTCTGAATCATTTTCCTGTGGGGTATAGATAATAATAATTATATTGGATCGCTTTATTTCATGGACTACCAGAAAATATTACACTCGTTAGGGCCAATATTGGCCCTAACTCGTGGAATATTCTCTGGTATCCCATTCAGAGCCATCCAATATAATATAATTATTATCATTATTGTTGTTGTTATCGTTATAACTATTATCATTGCTTGTACATGTAAATATGTTTAAAACAGATGCATGAGATATTTCAATTAATTTGCTATTTATGTAATGAATCTTATGGGGCTAATCTTATTTAGCATATGCTCCCTTTGTAAACATGTATGTATCATTGTGATTTTTACCCAAATTTGTGTATCATTGGGATGATGAGGCACTTCATCTTGACTGTTTAGGATGTACTGTTTAGTACAGTAGCCTATAGGGAATTCAGTGTTCCGTGCAATATGCTTTCATATTGCACGGAACACTGAATTCCCTATAGGCTACTGTACTAAACTTGCCATGCAATATTATGCCGTATTTTGTCTGGTCTGTTTGCATGCACGCAAATAATGCAATGCATACACACATACGCACATGACATAATAAAGAGGTTAAGTCAAACTTGTGTGATCACAATGATGTGTGAAGAGGGGCTGTATTAACTGAATGTAGTTGTTGAAATGATTTTTATTAAGTTCTGAATCATTTTCCTGTGGGGTATAGATAATAATAATTATATTGGATCGCCTTATTTCATGGACTACAAGAAAATATTACACTCGTTAGGGCCAATATTGGCCCTAACTCGTGGAATATTCTCTGGTATCCCATTCAGAGCCATCCAATATAATATAATTATTATTATCATTATTGTTGTTGTTATCGTTATAACTATTATCATTGCTTGTACATGTAAATATGTTTAAAACAGATGCATGAGATATTTCAATTAATTTGCTATTTATGTAATGAATCTTATGGGGCTAATCTTATTTAGCATATGCTCCCTTTGTAAACATGTATGTATCATTGTGATTTTTACCCAAATTTGTGTATCATTGGGATGATGAGGTACTTCATCTTGACTGTTTAGGATGGGGGGGGGGGGGAGCTGGTCAAATATATTACTGTACACATGCATGAAAAAAAAAAAAAAAAAAGAGAAAAGGCAGGTATATGAAAAAGAAAGATAACTGTTCATGAACCAAGTCAGCAAAGGTATTTCAATGCAATACAGGATACACTTCCTGCTCCAGCCAATCTCAAAATATGGACTATTCATGCACTTGGAAGTTATGCAGTGACCACATACAATAACTGAACAGTGATGTACATATTCAACTCTGCAAGTACACCTTGCATACTAGAAGGTACAATCAGAGACATACAGCACTCGGAAAGTTGGTACAAGGAAGACAACGATTACAAGAAGGAAACTTGTACAGCCATTGCTTTCAAGTCATTAAATAATAGCACCTGATACTGCAGTAATACTTGGAGGTTGCCAAGCAACAAGATACAATTCCAAACTTCAAGGACAGAAATGTCGTGTAAGACGAAGACAAACACATAGCAGTCTTCCTGCTAAAAATAATCAGTGCATCATATACTAGTATAGCAGATCTTATATAGTCACCTTGAAGGAAAATAGAAATAGTTATTGAAGTTCCTGCAAAGGAGAAAAGGAAGTTGAATTGAAGTTGAAGCTGACAAAGATATTAGTACAGACATGGACTCTGTATGAAAGGCAGCTTTATGAGCTACATACACTCAGGCTAGCAACAAATAGCAAGTCACTACAAAGCTGTGAGCTAATTGCATGATACACCATTGCCCTGTAGAAGACAACAAAGCAGAGAGTCCAGAAGAACTACTTCAGACATAGAGGCTAACTTCATACACCCTGTGACCAGTCATGTCTTGAATGGAGATTGCACTTTCTTCAACATGTTCCAGTGTGCATATCCTATCTTGTAGACCCCAGTCTTGGAGTCTCCAGGGTAAAGTAAAGGCATTGGCTTGGCACTGCAGTGTACTTACAGTGCACTTAAATTCCTAGCCTCACAAATAATGACATAACTCACAGGTAGAGAAATGCATAACATGTCCTGGCAGTGTCTGCAACTGGAAAAGAAGATTCCTAAGAACAAAGTGCTGAACCCACAGCTGCCCGTCCCAAGTTAAGCGGAAGGTCCAGTATATGTCCAAGAACTACAGAATTTACCTCAACCTGAGCTTCACATACCGTATGCACCATCAAGACTGTACACATTCTCATCAAACATCGATGTAGATCAGGATGTTGCCACACGTGATCATGGATTTAATACCTGTTCGTGCTAGTGAAAGTGCATGACATGTTTAAGGTATCATATAGGCTAAAACTCGGGGAATATGTTATTTGTTTCTTCAGTTCGTTAAAAACATATTCTTTGTAGAGAATATGTTTCAGAGGATTAAAGGTTAGAGGGATTTGGAATACCTATGGTTATGTGTGTGTACAGTAGTATATTTCAACTGCACCCCCCCCCCCCCCCCCCTCCTCCTAGAAGAAGAATGTGATACTATTTATACTTTTAGTTAATTGCATACAGACTGGAAATTATCTTGGTGAAGACTTATCTCGCTGCCTTCATCTAAGTATTTTAATGAGAAAATGTATTTTTTTATTATTTGTCCAACAGAATACTCCCTTTTTCATGGCACTTTCTACGTATTTTCTACATATGAATACTAGAATAACGAAAGATTTATTTACAATCATTTTATGTTTCTACTGGTAAAGAATTATCAAGATAATTTTCATTGTTTTATGACTTTTCAGCTTTTAAATTTTTTTTTTACGCAGCTGTGATATATTTATTTGATTTATGTTATATTTTTTCTTGCATTAATACCCTTGTTACATGCTTGTAATAATATGAAAGTTGTTCAACAATTTTAAAACTTTGTTGGTTAATAGTTATAATATTTGTAATATGTGATATTTTGGAGCTTTGCTTAATGTTGTACAAACACAGACATGTAATAAGCCAATTTTTACTTAGCTAGCTTCATTACTAACATCTAAAGGCTCTTTATTAGTTTATTTTTATCATTACATATGAGGGAGCGTAGCAACTGAGCAAGAACATTTTTGTTTATTTTCTAATAGTCAAACATTGTATTTTAGAGCATGTTAGCCAAATCCATAAGGCCTGTTGTAGTTTTCACTGTTTCAAATCTCTAGCTGGACAGTCCTCTCAAAAACCTCCCTACCACTTTTAAGAAGATTTCTATATGAGGAAGCTAATAGTGTACATCATGATGCACATTATATCCTTGCTCTTGAAAGGTGATTGATATTATCAGTAAATAATTTCAAAACTGGTTATAGATTCTTGAGATTTGATGACTTCATAAGTGGAAATAAAAACAAGAGAGTCCTCCAAAATGTGATAAGTATTGAGTGATGGAACGATTATTCTACTAAAATAGTAAGAAAAGAAACTTATGGTTCATTCAATTATACAGATTTTGTGCTGAAAAAAAAAAGGTTTCAGGGTCTGTAGGTGAATAATTTACATGAAAAGTGGCAATCTACCGCTTAAATCTGTAGACTTGACAATTATGCAGTTGTCAATCATTATAGCAGTGCGATCATGTTTCAGGATTTGTTTCTGACTTATTTGTAGAAAATCTTAATGTTTACATAAAACCTACAACTAAACTACACCTATTGAAGAGAAAGCGAATGGTGTTTTTTGTACGGTGAAATAGTAACACTGTTAAAAGTTTTCAGAAATTGATATTGATATTGATATCTAGTGAAGTAAACCTTATGCCTCAGCTATGGCTTGGCCTCATGAAATATACAATATACATACATGTATATGAAAGACAATAATTTACTCTCCAGAGCTCCTACTCTGGTTCATCTTTATTACAATTAAAATTATTATTAGAACATGAAGACCTATATCATAAGATATGTCTATTTAAAAAGATATTGAAAGTGGCTGTAAATTAAAAACAGACTGTGAGAAAAACGGCCATAATTGTTTCAAACATCAAATTTTGCTTTTTCAGTATCATGTTAAAAAAACCCTTATATTATTATTGATAATCAGTTAGATTATAATTGTGTTTGTGAAACTTCCTTAACTTATATTTGAAATCAACCTAAATTCTTGTCATTAAAGAAGGTGTGGATTCTACAATGCTCAATAATTAGTATCCGGTTTCTAAATTTACCACATTTTGGAGTTTTTTTCTTGAAAAAACCTTGAAAGATAGAGTTTTCTAGATTATTAAGTGCTCTTTAAATAATAATGATTTATTTGAACCATATACATATGCCATGAACAGTTCTTTACTCAGTAATTCTCAAAAACCTATTTACTTCATTTAGTATCATTGATTACAACAATATGTTCCATGTGTCATATATTCTTTCAAGTTTTAACATGAAAATAAAGTTTGCCTTTGATTTGTTTCTCGTATATTAAAACCTTTGGGTATTATTTTAAGTCCCTTAATATATCATAAGATGCTCATAAATGGTCATGGTAATAATCACAGAATCAGAGATGATAGGGAAATGATGATAATAGATGAAATGGTGATAATGATGGTGATAATGGTGATGATGATGGTGATAATGGTGATCATGATGATGATAGTTGGAATGGTGATAATGATTTGATGATGGTGGTGATGGCGGTTAGAATGGTGATACTGATGGAGATGACAGCACAGTTAGGATGATGTTTGGAATGGTGATAATGATGGTGATGATTATAATGATGGCTGGAATGGTTGTAATGGTAATGAAGATAATGATGACGATGATCATGATGGCTGGAATGGTGATGATGGTTGAAATAGTGATGAAGATGGTGATGATGGTTGGAATGGTGATAATGATGGAGATGATGGTGATAATGTTTGGAATGGTGATAATGATGGTGATTATGCTGGTGATAATGATCATGATGGAATAGTAATTAATGATGATTGGAATGGTGATGATGGTTGGAATGATGGTGATGATATGGAGATGATGATGACCATCATGGAATGGTGATAGTGATGGTGATGATATTCGGAATGGTGATTATGATTATGGCAGTGATGATGACGATGATGGTTGAAATGGTAATGATAGTGATGATAATGATTTTTATGATTTCAGCCTTTTCCTAGCCATTTTCAATTCGTAGACTCTACTACATATTTTAGTGAAATAGCGCCCCTTTGGTCTCAATAGGGCATAAACCGTGTGAAAAATTAATTTTTGACCATTCGTGGAAAGATAAGGATGAAACAGACAAAAGGGGAGGTGAAAGATGGAGAGAGAAATAAAGGAAAGGGAGAGAAGAGACAGAGAAAAAGAAAAAAGACAGACAGATAAGAGAGTGATAGAGGAGTAAAGGAAAAGAGAGAGACAGAGAGAGAGGAGTAAAGAAAAGGGAGAGAAGAGACAGAGAGATAATAATAATAATAATAATACATGTGACTTGTATAGCGCACTTTCCCTCCTGATTAGATGCTCAAGGCGCTCCAGAGGAAATTAATACACAAAGAATGAGAGATAAAAATTATTAACACTGGACGAATAATGAATAGATAGAAAAAAAAGAGACAGATAGGAGAGTGATAGAGGAGTAAAGGAAAAAGCAGAGAAGAGAGAGGAGTAAAGGAAAGGGAGAGAAAGACAGAAAAAGCCAAATAGGAGAGTGATAGAGGAGTAAAGGAGAAGGGAGAGCAGAGAGAGAGAGGAGTAAAGAAAAGGGAGAAAAAAGACAGAGGACAAAATGGAAAAAACAACTCAGATATTGCTCAAAGAGAATTGTAATGTAGATTGACGAGTGAAAAGAAATCACTTTCAATAAACATGACACGCAAATATCGAAAATTCTGACATTGCTGATGATGAGGATAATGTTGGTGATGGTGTTGGTGATGATGGTAATGGTGGTTGTGATGAAGATGATAATGGTGATGATAATGGGGATGATGATAATGATGATAATGGTGATTATGATGATGATGCTAATGATATAATGATAATAATATTGATGATATGATGATGATGCTGATGATATATATAAAATGATGATTGTGGCGATTATGGCGATGATGATAATGGTGATGACAATGATGATGATGGTGATAATGATGATGATTGATGTGATGACGACAATGGTGGTGATGATTATGCTAATAATGATTATTCTGATGATGATAATGGTGATGATTATGATAAGCATCATCATCATCATCATCATGAATATCATCACAGTGATGATGATAATGATGTTGATGAAAATCTTGATGATGATAATGATAATGGTGATGACCATAACTGAAATGACATTAACCTTAGCCATGCCAAATATGAAAGAGAGATGACATTCCGTGAAGAAGATACGATCATAAGTTGATTTTTACAAAATGGCGCCTGGATGACGTCACAATAATCTGATGACCTTGAAAAAGATGCTGGAACTTGACCTTATTAGGACTGATGACTGACAAAAATTTGAAGATAATTGACTAAGCCAATTTTGAGAAATTGTGATATCAAATAGGACTATGTGATATTGCAGGATACTGGGAGATAAATCCCATAGCTCTAGTACACGACAGGGAATCACAATTTCCATAGGGTTGTACACAAACTACTGCTCACTACTTTCTAATAGACATAACACGGAAAATAAGGCAGTTTATTGCATGGTTTGTGATTGTTTATGTTATAATAGTCGAAGAGGATGGTAAAATGACAGGCAAAAAGAAGCAAAAAAAAAAAAAAAAAATATGGACCCACCGGGGATCGAACCTGGGTCACCGGAATGGGAGTCAAGTGCTTTGACCAATATACCAAAATATTTCCCATAGAGATAACACGTAAACGAAAAATGGGATTCTCAAATCACATTTTGTAGTTTAAAATTGACAATGATTCCGACATCAGATTGAAAAAACCGAACCCTCATAGAAAGAGTATTTATCAGGCTACAACATATTAAAATCTGGAAGGAAATAGACGAAAAATAACTGAGATACTGCTCAAAGAACGATGTCATGTAGATTCATGATTCGAAAAAAAATCCTCTTCCATAGACATAACACGCAAATAGGGGAAATTCTGACATGTCATTTTTAATTGAAAATTTCACTGTGATGACGTCATCAAAATGAAAAACCGTGGAAACTGGTCTGGTAGAGAATTGTCTCAGCTATAACATATCAAAATTTGGGAGAAAATCGACAACCTATTACTGAATTATTATCAAATGAATACAAAAATGATGACGTCATTTTTTCAAAATCATTTTTTTAAAGTTCATATGCAAATAGGATGACGTCAGAACATGAGATCGGCAAAAGTTCTGCATGAATTCAAATCTACAACTCTCAGGCTTTCAGAATATGTAAAGAAATTGGGGGGTTTCCAGGCATTCTGCCGAGCTATGGCGGATTTTAGATAGGCATGTTTTTACCAGTTTTTACATTAGAATGGCCATTGACGCGCGCACGAATTTTAAAGTTTGACGCACGCGTGTGGCATTATGGAAGGTCGAGAATGACTGTAAATAGTTGGAAATTGTCAAGAATAGTGTCAGGAAGACAAACCATGCAAAAAAACGGCATTTTTACGTTATGTACGCGCTGCGCGCGCGCATAACGCGCACACGGACGCGCACGGACGGAAAATTTTTAAATGCTTAAAATGTCCTGAACCGTACTCTAATTTGATTAAAAAGTGATTTTGAGCATTTCTAAATTTTGACGCGCGCGTACGTGCGCGTCATGATGCGTGCGGGGATTTTGATGACATTTTATGTTGACCCTTGACCTGAAGTTCATGTGTGTCAAATATGGTTCATTTTTGATGACTCATTATGAAGATATGATTGATAATGTGATTTCACAAAATGGCGCCTGGATGACGTCACGATGACCTGATGACCTTGAAAAAGATTTTGGAGCTTGACCTTATATGACCTGATGACTGACGGAAATGTCATGAAAATTGACTGAAAAGTTTTTGAGATTTCGTTGCAACAAGAAAGGGCCAGAAAATAAAAATAAATAAATAATAAAGAAATAAAGAAAGAAAATTCTGACGAATATAAGAGGTGATCTGTCGACTACGACAGATCACCTAATAAATAAATAAATAAAGAAAGAAAATTCTGACGAATACAATAGGTGATCTGTCACTTTGACAGATCACCTAATAAATAAATAAATAATAAATAAAGAAAGAAAATTCTGACGAATACAATAGGTGATCTGTCACTTTGACAGATCACCTAATAATAAAGAAAGAAAATTCTGACGAATACAAGAGGTGATCTGTCGACTACGACAGATCACCTAATAAATAAATAATAAAGAAATAAAGAAAGAAAATTCTGACGAATATAAGAGGTGATCTGTCGACTACGACAGATCACCTAATTAAAAAACCGTAGAGATGGCAATTATCCGATATTTCGGGCATAGCCCTTTGTCAAGGAATGACAAATTTATTAAGCGTCAAACAAAAATAAGGCAAATAAAAGACGCGCAAAATGGTTGCGTAGAAGCAAGATGAAAAAGACGCGCAAAATGGTCGCGTAGAAACAAGAAGTAAGAACGCGCCAGAAGTGACGTAACAATACATCAAGAGAAAGAAGAAGAGCTAAGAGAGAGAGAGAGAGAGAGAGAGAGAGAAAAGAAAAGAAAGAGAGGGAAAGAGAAAAGAGAAAGGGACAACAAAAAGAAAAAGATAAGAAAAGAAAGAAAGAAAATTACGTGATGGGAAATGAGCGGAAAGAAACATTAATTCCTCTTGGTTGGAGGCAGCCAAGGCGAAAAATCATACGTTCCTCTTCCTGCTTGCGTAGCTGGTCGGAGCTGAAAGAACTGCGTACTATGCACACTTCAAAGTTCTGGATGTCATGGTTGTGTGAGTTAAAGTGAGCAGCCACAGGTAATCCAGGCGTGTTGAGTCGTATGGACCTCAAATGCTCTGTCACACGATCAGCTAGTCGGCGCTTAGTTTCTCCTATGTAGAGCTGAAGACATTGCATTTATGCTATCCATTGCACCCAGTGTCTTCAGCTCTACATAGGAGAAACTTTTCTCTCTCTCTCTCTCTCTCTCTTAGCTCTTCTTCTTTCTCTTGATGTATTGTTACGTCACTTCTGGCGCGTTCTTACTTCTTGTTTCTACGCGACCATTTTGCGCGTCTTTTTCATCTTGCTTCTACGCAACCATTTTGCGCGTCTTTTATTTGCCTTATTTTTGTTTGACGCTTAATAAATTTGTCATTCCTTGACAAAGGGCTATGCCCGAAATATCGGATAATTGCCATCTCTACGGTTTTTTAATTTATATTTGTCTTTTCTACGTATATATATATATATATATATATATATATAATTGTAAGGAAATAACACATACAACAGATTTGGCAACTCTCGTGGAAATAAATACAATGTGAAAGGAAATGAGAGAATAATGGTTGCGTAACTTAAATCAAAGTTACCCAGAGCTGTCCTCCCTTTTGTCAATCTGTCGGTCAATTGAAGCGCGTGTCGCTAAAACCACTGACCCGTCTTCGTGGTCTAGTGGTTAAGGCATTGGCGTTTTAAGCCACCGACCCGGGTTCGATTCCCGGCGGAAACATTTTTTCAACCTTTGCAAAAATTTCAAAAAGGGAGGACAGCTCTGGGGAACTTTGCTTTAAAGTAGAACGTTAATGATTTTAAATATTGGCTTAATACTTATTATTGCATAGATGGCATAAATTAAACAAGGTTATCCAAATTCAACGCTTGGAAACATTTGAAGTAATTATAAAACGGTAAAATACAGCCCCCGATATAGCAGCTGAAGAGCTCCTCGAACGCTGCTGAGATATGTGACGACACACCCTGGACCAGTCCTGTCTAAGCAGACGATGTCCCATAACATCTTACACATTTTCAGAGCCTATTTTGTCATCTCCTCTTCACTTATTTCTCTTCCTTCACTAGCGTCAGTCTTAATGTTAGTCTGTTGCCTCACTCTTAACTTCGTGTATGGTATTATTTTGATGAAAAATGCAGCGTTAAAAAAATTAAGGAATCAGTCACTTGTAAACAAAATAAGACGCCATTGTATTTTCAGCTGCTTGCACCGGGGCATGTTCGGCGTTTCAAGAGGGAACGAATACCATCCTGCTATTATTCGGAGGGCTTTTCAATTTGAAAGTGGGGTTTATTTCATTGATCATTGACCCTTCTCCTATGTATTTACAATCAAACGGTTTTAGCTATCAGAATCAGTTTCACTTTCCCTTTATAATGGTGTGAAATAAGGTCATGTTTAAATACACCAAACTCTTTATAATTTGATAAATAATTGCAATTACGTTCATTCATTATAGGACGTCGTCTGCTTAAGCAGGATCGATCCCGAGTGTGACGACATTAAAACATCGCTATATTTCTGGCGAATCCTCGGATATTCCAGATGCTGAGAAGAGCTTTTATTTGTGTTGTTTTTATAATCACCAGATACGCAGTTGACATAAAACTTATACGATTGCCATCTGTAAGCTTCCCAGTTTCTAGTGATACATTAATTGCCATATTTGTGATTTTCTTTGAATATCTACTTTAAGTTACGCAACCATTATTCTCTCTTATTTCCTTTCACACACACACACACACACACACATATATATATATATATATATATATATGTGAAAGAAATTGCGAGAATAACGTTGCGTAGCTCAATCAAAGTTCCCCAGAGCTGTCCTCCCTTTTTGAAATTTTTGCAAAACAAGACAAGCCGCATTAGCGGCTTGTCTTGTTCATAAACTCATCTGCCCCCGACAAGGGAATTAATTAATAAGGTTGAGGATTTGTCAATCTGTCGGTCAATTGAATCTGGTGTCGCCGAAACCACTAACCCGTCTCCGTGGTCTAGTGGTTAAGGCATTGGCGTTCTAAGCCAACGACCCGGGTTCGATTCCCGGCGGAGACATTTTTTCAGCCTTTGCAAAAATTTCAAAAAGGGAGGACAGCTCTGGGGAACTTTGATTGAGCTACGCAACGTTATTCTCGCAATTTCTTTCACATTTGTATTTATTTCCACGAGATTTGCCAAAGCTGTTGTATATGTTATTTCCTTACAATAATGTATACATGTATTCAAAGCATTCGCTTGGATCCAGCTGAGGCACTAGCGGCTTGTCTTGTTCATAAACTCATCTGCCCCCGACAAGGGGAATTAATTAATAAGGTTGAGGATTTGTCAATCTGTCGGTCAATTGAATCTGGTGTCGCCGAAACCACTAACCCGTCTCCGTGGTCTAGTGGTTAAGGCATTGGCGTTCTAAGCCAACGACCCGGGTTCGATTCCCGGCGGAGACATTTTTTCAGCCTTTGCAAAAATTTCAAAAAGGGAGGACAGCTCTGGGGAACTTTGATTGAGCTACGCAACGTTATTCTCGCAATTTCTTTCACATTTGTATTTATTTCCACGAGATTTGCCAAAGCTGTTGTATATGTTGTTTCCTTACAATAATGTATACATGTATTCAAAGCATTCGTTTGGATCCAGCTAAGGCACTAGCGGCTTGTCTTGTTCATAAACTCATCTGCCCCCGACAAGGGGAATTAATTAATAAGGTTGAGGATTTGTCAATCTGTCGGTCAATTGAATCTGGTGTCGCCGAAACCACTAACCCGTCTCCGTGGTCTAGTGGTTAAGGCATTGGCGTTCTAAGCCAACGACCCGGGTTCGATTCCCGGCGGAGACATTTTTTCAGCCTTTGCAAAAATTTCAAAAAGGGAGGACAGCTCTGGGGAACTTTGATTGAGCTACGCAACGTTATTCTCGCAATTTCTTTCACATTTGTATTTATTTCCACGAGATTTGCCAAAGCTGTTGTATATGTTATTTCCTTACAATAATGTATACATGTATTCAAAGCATTCGCTTGGATCCAGCTGAGGCACTAGCGGCTTGTCTTGTTCATAAACTCATCTGCCCCCGACAAGGGGAATTAATTAATAAGGTTGAGGATTTGTCAATCTGTCGGTCAATTGAATCTGGTGTCGCCGAAACCACTAACCCGTCTCCGTGGTCTAGTGGTTAAGGCATTGGCGTTCTAAGCCAACGACCCGGGTTCGATTCCCGGCGGAGACATTTTTTCAGCCTTTGCAAAAATTTCAAAAAGGGAGGACAGCTCTGGGGAACTTTGATTGAGCTACGCAACGTTATTCTCGCAATTTCTTTCACATTTGTATTTATTTCCACGAGATTTGCCAAAGCTGTTGTATATGTTATTTCCTTACAATAATGTATACATGTATTCAAAGCATTCGCTTGGATCCAGCTGAGGCACTAGCGGCTTGTCTTGTTCATAAACTCATCTGCCCCCGACAAGGGGAATTAATTAATAAGGTTGAGGATTTGTCAATCTGTCGGTCAATTGAATCTGGTGTCGCCGAAACCACTAACCCGTCTCCGTGGTCTAGTGGTTAAGGCATTGGCGTTCTAAGCCAACGACCCGGGTTCGATTCCCGGCGGAGACATTTTTTCAGCCTTTGCAAAAATTTCAAAAAGGGAGGACAGCTCTGGGGAACTTTGATTGAGCTACGCAACGTTATTCTCGCAATTTCTTTCACATTTGTATTTATTTCCACGAGATTTGCCAAAGCTGTTGTATATGTTGTTTCCTTACAATAATGTATACATGTATTCAAAGCATTCGTTTGGATCCAGCTAAGGCACTAGCGGCTTGTCTTGTTCATAAACTCATCTGCCCCCGACAAGGGGAATTAATTAATAAGGTTGAGGATTTGTCAATCTGTCGGTCAATTGAATCTGGTGTCGCCGAAACCACTAACCCGTCTCCGTGGTCTAGTGGTTAAGGCATTGGCGTTCTAAGCCAACGACCCGGGTTCGATTCCCGGCGGAGACATTTTTTCAGCCTTTGCAAAAATTTCAAAAAGGGAGGACAGCTCTGGGGAACTTTGATTGAGCTACGCAACGTTATTCTAGCAATTTCTTTCACATTTGTATTTATTTCCACGAGATTTGCCAAAGCTGTTGGATATGTTATTTCCTTACAGTAATGTATACATGTATTCAAAGCATTCGCTTGGATCCAGCTGAGGCACTAGCGGCTTGTCTTGTTCATAAACTCATCTGCCCCCGACAAGGGGAATTAATTAATAAGGTTGAGGATTTGTCAATCTGTCGGTCAATTGAATCTGGTGTCGCCGAAACCACTAACCCGTCTCCGTGGTCTAGTGGTTAAGGCATTGGCGTTCTAAGCCAACGACCCGGGTTCGATTCCCGGCGGAGACATTTTTTCAGCCTTTGCAAAAATTTCAAAAAGGGAGGACAGCTCTGGGGAACTTTGATTGAGCTACGCAACGTTATTCTCGCAATTTCTTTCACATTTGTATTTATTTCCACGAGATTTGCCAAAGCTGTTGTATATGTTGTTTCCTTACAATAATGTATACATGTATTCAAAGCATTCGTTTGGATCCAGCTAAGGCATTAGCGGCTTGTCTTGTTCATAAACTCATCTGCCCCCGACAAGGGGAATTAATTAATAAGGTTGAGGATTTGTCAATCTGTCGGTCAATTGAATCTGGTGTCGCCGAAACCACTAACCCGTCTCCGTGGTCTAGTGGTTAAGGCATTGGCGTTCTAAGCCAACGACCCGGGTTCGATTCCCGGCGGAGACATTTTTTCAGCCTTTGCAAAAATTTCAAAAAGGGAGGACAGCTCTGGGGAACTTTGATTGAGCTACGCAACGTTATTCTCGCAATTTCTTTCACATTTGTATTTATTTCCACGAGATTTGCCAAAGCTGTTGTATATGTTATTTCCTTACAATAATGTACACATGTATTCAAAGCATTCGCTTGGATCCAGCTGAGGCACTAGCGGCTTGTCTTGTTCATAAACTCATCTGCCCCCGACAAGGGGAATTAATTAATAAGGTTGAGGATTTGTCAATCTGTCGGTCAATTGAATCTGGTGTCGCCGAAACCACTAACCCGTCTCCGTGGTCTAGTGGTTAAGGCATTGGCGTTCTAAGCCAACGACCCGGGTTCGATTCCCGGCGGAGACATTTTTTCAGCCTTTGCAAAAATTTCAAAAAGGGAGGACAGCTCTGGGGAACTTTGATTGAGCTACGCAACGTTATTCTCGCAATTTCTTTCACATTTGTATTTATTTCCACGAGATTTGCCAAAGCTGTTGTATATGTTATTTCCTTACAATAATGTTAATAATAATTTATTCTAATGTATACATGTATTCAAAGCATTCGCTTGGATCCAGCTGAGGCACTAGCGGCTTGTCTTGTTCATAAACTCATCTGCCCCCGACAAGGGGAATTAATTAATAAGGCTGAGGATTTGTCAATCTGTCGGTCAATTGAATCTGGTGTCGCCGAAACCACTAACCCGTCTCCGTGGTCTAGTGGTTAAGGCATTGGCGTTCTAAGCCAACGACCCGGGTTCGATTCCCGGCGGAGACATTTTTTCAGCCTTTGCAAAAATTTCAAAAAGGGAGGACAGCTCTGGGGAACTTTGATTGAGCTACGCAACGTTATTCTCGCAATTTCTTTCACATTTGTATTTATTTCCACGAGATTTGCCAAAGCTGTTGTATATGTTATTTCCTTACAATTATATATATATATATCGTATAAGACGTGCAAAAGCGAATGATGACACGAGACGTAGCTCTATATCCGTTGCTAGTGCCAAGCTTTCGGCGTGGGCGCCTTTATCACGGCTATAAAACAAGCAAATAATACAAAGTAATACGAACTAAAATAATATAACATAATCAAAGGCGCTGAGAGGTAACATAATAACTTGAATGGGGTAATAGACAAATGAACGGTAACGGAAATACATAATATATATATATATATATATATATATAAAGTCAGGATTGGTCGACTTTCGCTACTAAACAGCGCTCAGTACATAATGTAGAGCTAAATAAGTATATATGAAGAAAAGTACACGTAGTTGTGTGCTTTTCTTCATATATACTTATATA
The DNA here is from genome assembly GCA_025617745.1 of Heliocidaris erythrogramma. Lineage (NCBI taxonomy): Eukaryota > Metazoa > Echinodermata > Echinoidea > Camarodonta > Echinometridae > Heliocidaris > Heliocidaris erythrogramma. The sequence continues at coordinate 23,370,004 of CM046870.1, forward strand.
TATATTCATATATCCCTATTTCCGATCATAGGGGGAATCCTAACAATGCGGTTTATTCCGTCACAATAAAAATTGGGCGTTAAGGGGAATTTCGACGGCGTTACGGGGAATGATGACAATAGGCTGAGATAAAAGGATTCCCCCTTTGGCTCCGAATAGAGTTATATATATACATACTTTTGTTTTATAATCCTGGGGGAGGATCCAGGATTTGTTAATTGGGTTGGCAAAATTCCCCCCAAATAAATCAAACAATGAAAAAAAAATGACCACATTTCTCAGTTGCCCTTTTGGTTTAAATTTGAAAGGGGGCATGTTTGTCATTAAATTTGGGGTTATGGAACAAGTGCCCCCTTGAACCCGTCGCCACGCCACGGATGGTGGTTACCTTTGGCTTTTTGTCGAATATTTGTGTTGGGCAAAAACGTGGGTCGAGATGAGTCTTCAAAAGTCTTGGTGACGCCATCTTGGCTGCTATATCGTACATTCCCTTATCCTTGTCTATCTGAAGTAGAAACATTTATAGCAGTAATTTGATCACATGACAGGGACGTAAAATCTTCAAATATGAAAAGATAAAGATGGTAATAGATGATGATGATGTTTGTGATTATAATGATTACGATGATTAAGACTGCTTTCAATTCATCTGATAAAACACATTCAAAATGGCAGCCTTAACACTGACACAAATTGACTTTACAAATAACAAATAGAAATTAATAAAACACGTCCATTAATTTTATTTTAATTTATAGTGATATACAAAATATTAATAACACTGAACGACATAATAAACAGGGGAAATAAAAAAATGATAGTCGAGACAGCAGTATAATATAGGAGAAAAGATGAAGAGTTATAGGTGAAAAAAATCGAAGAATAAATATGAATATTTACACAACCGTCAAAATAAAGATTAAAATTGCAGTCCGGTATACAAACTTCGGAATCGTCAGTAATATAATTATATTAATAAGGTATTGCAATGAAAATTATGTTTCGGCATAAATGAATAGAATTAGCGAATACCACAGTGGCATTTAAAATAGTACAAATTAATTTCGACTATTGATATGAATTAGAATATCAAATTAAGCAAGACCTGTACAATTATTAGAATTAAGATAAGTGTTGCAGGATGAGGAGGACGAGGAATATGACCATGATAAAGATGATAAAGTTAGGATTTTTAAGATGATTAGGATTAGGATTGGTGTTATTGATGATCATCATGACGGTGATGATGACGATAATGCTAAAAAGCGTTTCTTCCACCTCCCTGATCGTAAGTTGATTAATCATCACTATGATAATGGGGCGACATAGCAATTTAATTGTCACGCATTTTGTGATAAAAGCAACAAATTTGGCACACAGGTAGATGAATATGCCTACATCGTGGAACCATCGTGGAACCACTGTAGTATTTCATGGCCCTGATTAAAATCTGAACGAAAGAAAAGTTCCTCAAAAGTATAATAGAGCCGCCAAATCATTAGACCCTGTAAGACCCGTATTTTGGGGGTCTTGCCAGCTTCTCGAAAAGTCGCTCAAAAAAAAAAGTCAAACTGAACAAGATTTGTCTTTCATGATCTATCACATGGAACCATGTGCCCAATTTAAAGAAGGCATGTCCTGTGATATTGAATTAAAAACTAGTTGTCTACTGATTTAAAATGGAATCAAAGTTTTGAAATCTTATTTTACACATTTGTATACTGTGGGGTCTTTTTCAGAATGGGCACCCGTGTGACCATGCCATGCATTTTGACAATTTTAAAGAAGGCTGTCTTTGCAATCAGAATAATTTTTGGCATAGTCTACGATTCATGACATTATCTTACTCTGATGTTCAAGTGCGCCTTTATTTTAAAAAATGACCGCAAGTATTTGGAGGCCTGGAAATTTCAAATATGAATTCAAAATATTTCATTAAATCAAAATTTACTCTAATATGTTGATATTTGACAAATTATACACGAAAAATACCGTGTTGCAGCCAGTAAAAAGAAACAAAAACAAAACCAAACTGGGCAGCACAGGCCTAAGGGACCGACATTGAGATGGCTTAATAGGTCTTTACACTTTCTCTTATAACACATTTAACTGTCTCTACATGTGTGCTAAGTTTGGTACTATACTAATTCTATCACAAAATGCACTATTACGATTTAGATATTTTATTTTAAACACATACTTTGGACCCTTTTTTAAATTGGGCACATGTGCCACCATTTCTATCGATTCTAAATAGAGTAATGTTCTCCTGATCACTATTAGGATCATTTCAAACATATTCTACAATTCAATAATTTTATAAAACATTTTATGTATAAAATGGCCCTTTTTAAACAAATGGGTACCTAAAACTTCTTTCCAGAATTTTTAGGGCTGGAAACTTAAAATATGACTACAACATATTTCATTATTAAACTTATATTTTGTAAAAATATATCAATTTTCGATCAATATACAGACAAAAGTAACCTGTGGCAGCCATTAAATAAAAACCGGGCACAACAGGCCCCAGTGCCCAAATTCTAGGTGGCTCAATATCCACATTTGCTTAGAACATATTCATTTATCTGTGTGCCAAATGTTGTGCTTTTATCATAAAATGCACAATTGGCCTAAAATTTGTCGCTATGCCGCCCCACTATCATGGCCTGGATGGAGATGGATGATGGAGAACTGGGTCCTCTTGCATACAAGTTTCGTTTAATTGCAACTCAAAAAAAATAAATAAACGCAACTTGATTTTCAACCAGTCAGGATCGCGTATTTGGGACTTTAAACGCTACTGTTTTATTCAAGAGGGCCCTGGAGATGAATGACAATGATGACGGCGGTTTTACTGATTATGATGATGACATCGAGGATAATGAGGACGATGATGATGTCGCGATGATGACAATGATAATCATGACAATGATAATGTTAAAGGCGATGATCATGATGGTGATTATGATTATCCATAACGATGACGATAACGACTATGATGATGATGATAAAAGTGAAGACGATGATAGCTAAATTTCACATCTTACGTTTTCTAACTTCATGCTTTGCGGGTTTTCAAGGAAAGTAGCCCTGTTGAATACATGTATCTTATTGACTGCTGTGACGTCACCATTCGCCATGATCAGACTCACAATATGTTGCATCCATGTAGTGCCTGGTAAGTGAATGTCCACAACATAATAATTTGAAATCCAGGGATGGATCCAGGATTTTAAATATAAAAAAGGAGCACGATTCTCAAAATATCTGTCAAGACAAAATAAGTCCCATTTTTTTTAGCTATAGGCGTACTATAAAGTGCCTTTTATGTTTCATATTTTCCTGTTTGTGGCATATTACCGAATATACATTCAGTTATCTATATGATTCATACTTTTTTTTCATGTTGAAATGATTCACTTCAATTCAATTTGATGGACATATATTTGTTTTTGTTTCTTTTTATTTTAGAATAGACCTACATTCAATGAGGTCAATTTTTTCGTATATTGTTGCTTTGGATTTTGGATCGATTTATGCAGGACTTAAACAAAATGAAACAGCGAAATCCATCATTTAATAACTTAAATAAGTACATTATGTAGTAATTACCCGACTTTGGATATGTAATGAGAAATATATCGTCAGGTCGCACTTCAAAATTGTGTTTGATATCCATCAGGAATCTCGGAGGCGATTGCTTGGGCATGATTATGCCGTCGATTTCGTGACATAACTCTTTTGGGATAGCCGGCAGAATGGAACTTTCTGTTGCGAGATTGGCAAAAAAAAGAAGATTTAATCGTATGGCACAAACTGTACATCATTCTCATGTGTTAAGTCTCTTTGACAGTTTAATACAGATGGCTAATGCGATCCCAAGGGGCTCTATGGGGGCGGGGACATGTGTGGCATTGCCCCCCCCCCCCCTCCCTCTCACCTGTTCAGCTCCTATATAAGGGTTGGCAGCTAGTTGTTGCCCCTTAGCCAAATAATTGTTGACCTTTGTATAGGAGCAGACCAAGGAGCAAATTTGGTATGGCTGGTAAAGTAATGAAAGTCTTTCTTTTAATGGATGGGCAAAATATTTGATTGCTTCTACCCCACCCTTCTACTGTATGGGCGAGTTTTGAGGCTGGTGAAATGACACATTTAAATCTTTAAATAGCATTTACGAATAAATTTTATATTTCAATGCACAAATCTTGAATGAAAATGCGTATGGTTAATACCTTTCATTTCCATGATCGTCCGTCTTTGGATGGAATATAGCTCGGTGTTGACTGGATAAATTATTGCACAAGAACATATGACATGAACATCATTACAAATATATGTATGTGCAGCATTTCATATTCTTATATACAAATATATAGGCCTAACAATACATTATGAAACTTAAACGAAACCAACTTTTCCTGAATTTCTTTACTTTTGGATTTGATCTCTATTCATTTTCAATATAACCTCTGACAAAACCCTTGTTCTTCCCTTTAATGAAATTAATGAAATTTGAAGCATACAAAACATCAGATTTTTATTATTGTTTTCGTACTCCTAAGTAAGGCCTTTCGTATATCAACCACCTGACATTTTCACAAAAGAAACCATAATATATCGTACACATCCTATGATTTATATCTCTAATCAATGCATGTAATTGATGAGATGATGCAAAAATAACACAAGACAATACAAGTTATGAAAGAAAATTTACAAAGATAAAAAGGCATATGAAATAACATATAAACATACAAAATTTGCTTAAATTTACCAACTAGCCCAATAAAGAGCACGACAGTAAGCTGATACAGTTACTTTTGTCCGTTCCTTGGGCCATGTGATGAATGATGACCCCCCCCCCCCCCCCCCCCCCAGCTTAAAACAAGAGTAAGCTTATAAAGTGAAATAATGTGTGAACATGAAAAAGCAAATGACAAAAAAAATTCATGTGCTAAATTGGATGCACAAATTGTATAACTGGATGCCCAATGGCGAAATTGAATGCTCTAACTTAGCTCGAGGGGGTTTCACGGGCGAACTTGGTTGCACTATGTATGAATTTGTATGACAATTGGCGAATGTGGTTGCCCTAAAGCGAATACGAATGGCAATTGACCATCTTGGCTGCACTATAGCGAATTTGAATGGCGATTGGTGGTGTTGGCTGCCCTATCCGCGAAATTGAATGACCTATTTACTTTTTCTCATGCACTATGGGCAAAATTGAATGGCCTATCTTTACTTTTGCATGCACTAAGTGCGAAATTGGACGGGAAAACCTATATTTTCTTGATACTATAACGTACGTGACGGAGCGAATTTTTTCAAATTTATGGCTTATGACTTTCCCGAGCGTCAATAGTGACAAACTATGCATTCACCTGCTTTGAGATAATGGACTTCAAAATCAGAATGCACGTTGTATAAATTATGTTCTGCTCTGCCAGGCAAGACCAAGAAATCGATTTCTAGTTAGCAAAACCGGAGAATTTAAAAAGAAATCTATAAATTTCAAATTTTAAAATAAATGTATACACCTGTTATGTATTTTCCATCATATATGGGGCTTTTTTTATAATGAATAGAAGCAATTTAGCTCGTGGATTAAAAATATCTTCCTGACCGGAACGGTCTCCAATGGTTCATGTACAACTCCATGTCATCAAGAAAATGGCAGCCCCCATGAAGTGTTAGCAGATGATACCGTGTGCTAGAATGTCTTGATTTAAACCCTTTCTGATATTTTAATTCTAAAGTGATACAGGTCAATGATTAAGAATATATTACACCTTTGAACATAAGTACATTTATATTCTAGTGTTAATTCTCCTTTAATACTGAATACGATGGCATTTTTTTTTTTAAATAAAAAGTGCCCAAAGTGTCAAAATTTTATGTTTTTATGCAATACAGAGCTAACCTTAGTGCTGAAATGTTCGTTTGATGTGGAAGACTCACTATAAACAGTAAAATGAAATATGATAATGGTTATGACCCACCAAAGACCACAGGGGCCCGGAATTCGTTCCAAAAGGGCCCACATGGTCAGCTAATCACTAGAGTGGCAAAGAGTGCTTTAAATGCTTTTTTTATATAGAAAATATCATGATACATTGTGGTATTATGGATGCCAGATATGTGTCAGGTGCCCAAATTCTGATCTTAAACGGCCAAATATAACATAAGTGATTATCGAGCATTAATCTATAGTGCCATGACATATTTTCCTTCTAAATATATTTGAAGATTTGTTCTAAAAATAGTATTTATCAAATCAACTAAGATAACATCTTTTGGCGAACACCTGAAATGACAATTACGGCCAAATTGAAAATACACTGAAAATCATATATATATCTCTGACTTTACATATCAAAACATATGCTACGTAATGTGCCGATGTTATTGGTGATACACACGGCGGTCACAACCCAAGTAACAGGCCCATGTTGGGCCCATATGCACAGGCGTAGCCAGGACTTTTCAATAGGGGGTCCACAGGGGTGTCGATCCGTGTTCATGATACTAGGGATTATGGAACCCGGGTCAAAAAATGAAGTCCTCCCCCCCCCCCCCCCCGAGTGCCCAAACTTATCTTCGTCAGCGAAGGAGCAAAGCGACTGAACGGCAACATTTTCAATTTTTAACCCTAAAAAGCGCAGTTTCTTGTGCATTTTACCCAGGAAATTTTGCAATTGACCACCGCAATTGAGCGGTAGAGAAGCTCGAATTTTATACATTAATAAGTGGTTTCTATTCACTCACTTCTACAATCGGGAGCAAAATTAACGAAAACCCTGAAAGGCTTGAGAAAGAGTCGAGAAATTCAGCAAGGCTATACCTGAAGTTGAGATTTCTTTCAAAAGTTGAACCTTTGCAAATGCTGTTTTATACACTTTATCCTACATCGGGGGCGCAATATTTAGCAGGAGTCATATGACACATACATGATATAGCGAGCAAAGCAATTACATCTTTATTTTTTCAAATTTTGAAACCTTTAAGCTATTAAGAAATTACGAGATCCTGAAAGATAATAATTATGCGAGGGTGCAAAGCGACCGAGCTTTCGAAAATTTTCGCATTTCAAACCTCCAAAAACTAGATTTCTAATGCATTAACCTGCATGCGGATTTTGGGTGCGTAATCCGTATAAAGATTATGATTTTTCTTTCTACCCCCCCCCCCCTCTCCTAGATACGCTACTGAGCGAAGCGACCGAGCGGGGGAGGGTGTGGGAGGGGGTATCCCTCCTCCCACACCAAGGACTTTTTCGAAAATCTGTCTATAAAACTTTAAAAACTATAAAAATTTTAGAGCATCCCGAAATGTTTTTTTAATGAATATAATGAATGCACGGATCTCCTCTAATGGACGGAACCCCTCAATTGTGAATGACAATGCGAGCGAACGAGTTTTCTTCCATATTATGGCAAATTATGGCATTTCTTATTTCCTTACTTCTAATAATTAAAGAATGTGATGATAATTATTTCAAGGTGAAACATAATAAGTATTAGTTTTAAGTTAAAGGAGAATTAAGCCCTGATTACAAATTTACTTCTATTGGAAGGTGTAATATATTCCTACTTATTGGCCTAAATCATTTTCTAATAAGATATCAGAAAAGGGTATAAATAAAGATATTCCAACACCCGGTATCGTCTCCTCCTCATTTACATGGGGGCTGCCATTTTCTTGCTGATTTGGAGTTGTACATGAACCATTGAGAAATGTTCCAGTCAGGAAGATATTTTGAATCCAAATCGTAAATTGATTTTCTTCATTACCTAAAATCCCATATGTGACGGAAAATATAAAGTGGGTGTTTACATGTATTATAAAAATTAAATCTTTATAATGATACTTTTAAATTGTCTGGTTTTGCTTAACAAAAATCTATTTTCTTGGGTTTGCCAAAGAGAGCAGAACATAATATATGCAGCATGCATTCTGACTTTTCAAGTCCATTATCCGAAAGCAGGGGAATGCATAGTTTGCTGCTATAGATGCTCAGGGAAGAAGCATCCATAAAATTTGAATTAATTTGCTCCGTCCCATACATCCAGTATCGAAAAAATAGATTTCTAAGGAGAATTACGCTCAAAAATAAAGACGATTGTGTTCAAAGGTGTTATTTATTCCTACTTGTTAGACTATATGGCTTCGCGTCGAAATATACGAGATCGATACGAATCAAGATTTTCTGAGCAAAATTTACCATCTGCTAGCAATATGTATCGTCTGCTAGCAGCACATGGGGGCTGCCATTTTGTTTATGGGTCCAAGAAGATTTTCTTAGTCCAAATGCTCAATTGCCTTTTTCAAAATTATAAACCCATTTGAGATTAAAAATATAGAATAGATATGTCAATTTATTTCTAAACTGAAGATTTCCTTATATATTTCTGTTTAGCAAATTTGAGAGAAAGATAAACGGCTCGTAGCAAACATTTTTTTTTGGGGCGGATAGTTCAACGCCTGGATTGCTTTTCAATTATGTGGACTCAATATTGGGTGCAGGGAGAGCAGAGTTATTTCCCCCTTCCCGCGCGAAGCGCGAAAACTTTGACGTTTTAGCAAATTTTGAGAGAAAGATAACGGTTTGTACCGCCTTTGTAGGTCCTTTTCCCTCACTTCCCCCGCTTTTTCGCTCTCTCTTCTTTTTTTAGCGACTGAATAGGGGGGGGGGGGGGGGGTGGGGGGGGGGGCATGGCCCCCTTGTGCCCCCCTGTCTACGCCAGTGCCCATATGGGCAGAAGGAAACCCATATAAATCCAATATTTATCCCTTGTGGGACCCATATGGGAATAAACTGGGCAAACCAATATGGGAACGACTTGCAAATGTCCACATGGGTATCATATGGGAATATGCTGGGCAAACCCAAATGGGAAAGACATGTAAATGCCCAAATGGGTATCACATGGGAGTAAGCTGGGCAAACCCATCTGGGAAACATATATATTTGCCCAAATGGGTATCATATGGGAATAAGCTGGGCAAACCCATCTGGGAAACATATATATTTGCCAAATGAGTATCATATGGGAATAAAATGGGCACACCGATATGGGAATGACATGTAAATGCCCATATGGGTATCACATGGGAATAAACTGGGCAAACCAATATGGGAAAGACATGCAAATGTCCACATGGGTATTACATGGGAATAAGCTGGGCAAACCCAAATGGGAAATACATGTAAATGCCCACATGGGTACTTTATGGGAGTAAGCTGGCCAAACCAATATGGGAAAGACATGCAAATGTCCACATGGGTATCATATGGGAATATGCTGGGCAAACCCAAATGGGAAAGACATGTAAATGTCCATATGGGTATCACATGGGAGTAAGCTGGGCAAACCCATCTGGGAAACATATATATTTGCCCAAATGGGAATCATATGGGAATAAACTGGGCAAACCGATATGGGAATGACATGCAAATGCCCATATGGGTATTACATGGGAATAAACTGGGCAAACCGATATGGGAATGACATGTAAATGCCCATATGGGTATCATATGGGAATATGCTGAGCAAACCGATCTGGGAAACATATGTAAATGCCCATATGGGTATCATTATGGGAATAAGTAGGGCAAACCCCTATGGGAAAGACATATGAATGCCCATATGGATATCACATGGGGAATAAGCTGGGCAACCCCATCTGGGGAAACATATGTCAATACCTATATGGGTATCATATGGGAATAAGCTGGGCAAACCCGTCTGGGAAACAAAAGTCAATGCCCATATTGGTTTCATTTGGGAGTAAGCTGGGCAAGTCCATATGAGTATGATATTCAAAAGTCCAAATGGGCGTCATTTTGAAATTACCTGGGCAAACCCATATGTTAAAATATGTAAACCCCAATGTGGGTATCATTATTGGAATGATCTGGGCGAACCCATGTGGGTAAGATGTGTAAATCATAAGCTGGGTAAACCCATATTCTTGAGGGGTACATACTTCTGACAAAAACTGATCAGCATACTATTAAAGATCTACATTGTACACATTTGCGAACTGAATTCATATTTTTTTGTCATAATTATACTGGCCCTAACTTATCAAACGGTAATTAATCTATGTAGACCTAAAGAATGTGAGTGGTGCTTAAGAGAAAATGAAAGCACCTCCCAACCCCCATGTGCTTTGACCCCTAATACAAATGGTTAAGTCCACTTTTCAAACCTGCGCCATCTTTTGAGGAAACGGCATTCCATTGCTACTACTTACGAAGGAAGCACTACATGTCCACCCTCCTACTCTTTGAAGGTAAGCTGCATTATATCTTATCATTTCTTTCTAAATTCCATTTTCTCTTTGATATTGTTTATTAATTTAAAAGTACATGTATAGCCTGAGATGTACCATCCAGTGAAATTTTCTGGTTCATGACTGTCTTTTATGGGATTATTATGAGTGAATTGATAGAGAAATGTTAATTTAGTTGAGTTACCAGTTTACCTTACAATTACAGATATATATTATTACCCCGGTCATCGGATTCTGGCATGCCCGCACACAATGCATGCATATTCTCCACTCCCTGAGCAGGGGCCGCGGAACGTCTTGGAAAGTGGAGGGGCTGAGTAGGGGGGGGGGGGGGGCTGCGTGTATAACCACATTTTTGCACTGCCATACGTTTGCACGTGTTTACTGGGGGGGGGGGGGGGTATTCCAGCAGTGGGCAGTACAGTTACGCTCACATTGCTAAGCAAATGACATTATTGAGCCAGATTTCTCAAACAGACCGATAAACATCGAAGCGGGGTTGACCTGTTATGACGTCACTGGGTAGAGTTGATCAATTCATCCAGGTCAATTCATCCGGTGCATAACGCGCGCTATATTGAAATCGTGTCTAAAAAAAAACATCAACGAGAGTCGCTTTCTTTTGGAGGAACCCTTACGTTTTGTGGCAAAATGCCACGAAATTGCGTTGTGTGTGTGTGTGTGTAGGAAGGGGGGGGGGGGATATGGGAAAGACATGCAAATGTCCACATGGGTATTACATGGGAATAAGCTGGGCAAACCCAAATGGGAAAGACATATAAATGCCCACATGGGTACTTTATGGGAATAAGCTGGGCAAACCAATATGGGAAAGACATGCAAATGTCCACATGGGTATCATATGGGAATATGCTGGGCAAACCCAAATGGGAAAGACATGTAAATGCCCATATGGGTATCACATGGGAGTAAGCTGGGCAAACCCATCTGGGAAACATATATATTTGCCCAAATGGGAATCATATGGGAATAAACTGGGCAAACCGATATGGAAATGACATGTAAATGCCCATATGGGTATTACATGGGAATAAACTGGGCAAACCGATATGGGAATGACATGTAAATGCCCATATGGGTATCATATGGGAATATGCTGGGCAAACCGATCTGGGAAACATATGTAAATGCCCATATGGGTATCATTATGGGAATAAGTAGAGCAAACCCCTATGGGAAAGACATATAAATGCCCATATGGATATCACATGGGGAATAAGCTGGGCAACCCCATTTGGGGAAACATATGTCAATACCTATATGGGTATCATATGGCAATAAGCTGGGCAAACCCGTCTGGGAAACAAAAGTCAATGCCCATATTGGTTTCATTTGGGAGTAAGCTGGGCAAGTCCATATGAGTATGATATTCAAAAGTCCAAATGGGCGTCATTTTGAAATTACCTGGGCAAACCCATATGTTAAAATATGTAAACCCCAATGTGGGTATCATTATTGGAATGATCTGGGCGAACACATGTGGGTAAGATGTGTAAATCATAAGCTGGGTAAACCCATATTCTTGAGGGGTACATACTTCTGACAAAAACTGATCAGCATACTATTAAAGATCTACATTGTACACATTTGCGAACTGAATTCATATTTTTTTGTCATAATTATACTGGCCCTAACTTATCAAACGGTAATTAATCTATGCAGACCTAAAGAATGTGAGTAGTGCTTAAGAGAAAATGAAAGCACCTCCCAACCCCCATGTGCTTTGACCCCTAGTACAAATGGTTGAGTCCACTTTTCAAACCTGCGCCATCTTTTGAGGAAACGGCATTCCATTGCTACTACTTACGAAGGAAGCACTACATGTCCACCCTCCTACTCTTTGAAGGTAAGCTGCATTATATCTTATCATTTCTTTCTAAATTCCATTTTCTCTTTGATATTGTTTATTAATTTAAAAGTACATGTATAGCCTGAGATGTACCATCCAGTGAAATTTTCTGGTTCATGACTGTCTTTTGTGGGATTATTATGAGTGAATTGATAGAGAAATGTTAATTTAGTTGAGTTACCAGTTTACCTTACAATTACAGATATATATTATTACCCCGGTCATCGGATTCTGGCATGCCCGCACACAATGCATGCATATTCTCCACTCCCTGAGCAGGGGCCGCGGAACGTCTTGGAAAGTGGAGGGGCTGAGTAGGGGGGGGGGGGGGGGGATTCCAGCAGTGGGCAGTACAGTTACGCTCACATTGCTAAGCAAATGACATTATTGAGCCAGATTTCTCAAACAGACCGATAAACATCGAAGCGGGGTTGACCTGCTATGACGTCACTGGGTAGAGTTGATCAATTCATCCAGGTCAATTCATCCGGTGCATAACGCGCGCTATATTGAAATCGTGTCTAAAAAAAAACATCAACGAGAGTCGCTTTCTTTTGGAGGAATCCTTACGTTTTGTGGCAAAATGCCACGAAATTGCGTTGTGTGTGTGTGTGTAGGAAGGGGGGGGGGGGGGGGGAGGTGTTATAATGCTTAAAAGAACCCCAACATCAGTTTCTTCACCTTCCCAAAGCTCAATAAGCAAAGGAATTTGTGGGTGAAGTTTGTGAAAATACGGAGAAAAGATTTCACAGCAGCAACACACAGCAAGCATGCACGAATTTGTAGCGACCATTTCAAAACATCAGCCTTCGAACGTCACTGCAAGATTGACTTTGGAGATGTAGCTGGCCCGAAATACAAGGCTAGGTTGAAGAAGGATGTCTTGCCCACAATACAGAGTATCAAATATTCAAAAACACCAACAATTAAGCCGCAGGAGACCACTGTCGGAAGTGAGACTGAGAACTAATGTGAGCAACTTTCGACGTATTGTGAAATTGTATTGTTGAATCAATGCCGACATGGTCGTTCTTGCGCTGATTTTGTGGACTCACTACGAAGTCATAGTATAATGTCAAGTAACAAGTTAAAACTAACCTTTATTAGGTGTTTCACCAGATATTTCAATGCTGTGACAAATATTAGGAAGAAAAGAGCGATTCTCATGGAGTAGCTCTGTTCTTTTCTTCCACGGCAGTGTATCAGATCTAGCCCAGTTCTCAAGCGGAGCCGGGTTTCACCGCGTCGCTGTACATGTAGCCTACCATGATGTGTATGGGTCCGACTTTTTAAAGTTTTCGTGCATGTAAACTTGTGCGAGCTGTCTGAAAAATGGTTGCTTGTTGCAATAAAATGTTGTAAACTAGTTTTCATATAATATGTGACCCTCCACCACAAAACGACCAATAAAGTCGCAATGGGAGTTTTAGAGTAAACAGCTCAGTGAAAAAGGTATTTGGGGTGGAAATTTATATTTTAACTTGTTTGTATTTTCTGAAAGTTCATTTATAAATCTACCACCTGATAAAATTTCAGGTTAAAATACTATGTTGAAATATGTTTTTATTCTCCTTCAAAATGACCATGTTTTCCTGGACATTCAAACTCTGTGTGTCAACTTGCTGGGATTGTACTTCACCTCGCTTTTCTGGTATACCTTAAAAACTATGCACTGTCTGATATTCAAAATCTAAATAAACATAGAAATATATCTATTCTGAAGGTATGGAAAGTTTCAACCCAATCCAGTTAGTACTTCACAGTGTATGCTAGGGAGTTTTAAATCAACCTTTTGTGCGACAAACAATAGGACACAGATTAGGCGCTCTTAAACGGTCACTCTTCTGTAGAGCCCGTTTTCTCTATGTTTTGGTCATTAGCCTGTCTGACACGTTGTAATTCTCGTTTTAATTTATAAGGGTTTGCTTAGTCCATGCAAGACAAGTCATTTTAAAGCTTCGAATGTAAGCTTTCAAACTGTCTTGAATTAAACAAACCCCAAATTTCCGACTTATTGGTCGTTTTGTGGTGGAGGGTCACATATTTAACAAAACTGATGGATTTGGAAACAAATCATGTCGAGCAAAGTTTCTCTTCACTCTCGGTTGCCAGTCCATGCTATCTTGTGCAGCAGTATACCGCGGAGGTCATACGACTCTACCCAATGACGTCAGTGCTAATTTGCATAGAAAAGTAAACAAACTAGGATTTTGCCAAAATTGGACTGCGAGGCAATTTCAAACCCTCAAAAAGGTGATTTTTATTTTTAAAAAATGCACTTTCTAGTTGAGCTATTTGAAAAATTTAAAAAGGATTGTTTTCTTTGATACACAGATTTTAATATTACCAAATAAAAACGCATGCCACTTCTTTTCTCAATATGAGCTCTTTAATATTGTAAATATGCTAGCGTAATATTTTTTGTGAAATTTGTTACATGTACATATATCTCACTCTGTCGTTTCAGATCCAGCAAATAAACGAGAAAAAACAACAACGGTACTAGGAAACAGCATAAGCAGTAACGTAACAACTAAAAAAGAAACGTATTTTCTATAGATGGACAAAATGAAGAAGACTTCTGGCACGTTTTAAGATTATATCATGATTAAATCCAAACTGGACGAAGCTGATAAGGTGGCACCATAAGTAGTACCTGCAGGAAAGATGTTTCCACTACGCAGAACTGAAGAAAGTTTTACTATGAATACTATGAAGACCGGGAGGACTCCTTTCAACATGCCCTGGTCGTGTATGCATGAACTATGGGGGAATGGACAATCAACTGATGAACAGAAACCGCAGCTTAATTAGATGTTGACCAGTAATTTTAATAATTATAAGGAAGTGCCATATGGAAACAACTATTGTTTAACCTTATCTTTTGGATAGCATGATGTGATTATAATAACAAATACTGCATATTAATATATGCATGGTGAAGGAGGAGGCTAATTTAGATACAGTGATGGTCTAGAGATTACAACTGGAGGAGAAAGTCTATTGTATAGCAATTCATTCTACTTCTGACCGCCGTTCTGTTATTTGATGAATTCGCCAACTGGGCCTTGGGTATTAAAATATTACTTACTCAGCTCTTTGCGATTTGATAATGGCGAAAAATGGATATTGTGAAATTGTTTCGGGGTATCGCCTTAACCATGACACATGTAGTGCCTATGTCGTTGCCTATTCCCAACTTAAAAGTAAAATTCCCCAGTGATTTTTGTTTGATAAAAATATCATTTATAGATGCATATTTTATAATAAAAAAGTTTTACTTTGATAATCTAATTACTACTCTGGAGTAAATTTATTGGGTATGTAGCAATAAGTGAATACATGTCAGCGTGAATGAGTTTGGTGGGGGTACTTCATAGGCATGCTCAGATATTTGTTGACCGCGCAAACAGGTCTGTTTTCAAGACAAAATTCCACAGGCAATGCTCATTATTTGTGACATACATGTATGTACACAGGTTGCATGGCAGGTCACCGGCAACTTATATTTCAAGTACCCGATTTTTCTTGTTAATGTTGCATGATGATCAAGTAGTCTTTGTGTCCCATGTCTTTCCTTAAAAACGATTTAGAAGTTGTCCCCTTGTATCGATTGAATAGACCAATATAGGCATATTGTAAATCTCAGTTGCTAAATTATGTCGGGCCCATGAGGGGCCCATGGGGGAACGCAATATATGGGATCAATCATACTGTTCCCACATATTACCCAGATGGGCCCCAGATTAAACCCATATGGGCCATCTGGTATGGCCCATATGGGTCCCCTATGGGCCTTGTGTGCAAAATATTATGGGGCCCCATATGGGCATTCCAGGGTGGGACCCATATGGGATAGCCCATATTTTACCCACTTATTTCCCCACATTTATACCAAGACGGGCCCCAGGCCGAACCCATATTGGCCATCTTTTGGGGCCTATATGGGCATACCCATGTGGGCCCCATATGCAAACTCATATGGGGCCCACATGAGCCCGATATGGGCTTGCTACCTGGGATACAGCTTCCATTAGAAAAGGTTTCAGGCCCATTTGGACATACCCATGTGGGCCCCATATGCAAACTCATATGGGGCCCACATGAGCCCCATATGTGCTTGCTACCTGGGATACAGCTTCCATTAGAAAAGGTTTCAGGCCCATTTGGACATACCCATGTGGGCCCCATATGCAAACTCATATGGGGCCCACATGAGCCCCATATGGGCTTGCTACCTGGGATACAGCTTCCATTAGAAAAGGTTTCAGGCCCAGTAAATATGGGTCCATCAAAGGGCCCATAGTCTTCCTAAATAATGCAGAGATTTTAACAATATTTTTTTTTCCAGGTCTCAGTACAAAGAAATATGCACAAATACCACAGTTCGAAATTTCAGTATTCCTGGAGAAACTTTGAGTGTTAAAGTTCGAAAACACCTTGTAAAACAGTCCCAAACGTAGCTTTTTGCGTACCCCACTCACATAAATATGAAAAAGGCAAATATATGTTCACTGGAAGATGTTTATAGCTTTTCTGTTTACACTCTCATAGACAGGATTTTCTTTTGAGAGGGGTCGAACGGATACCATGTGCAGAGCGTGCGCCCTTGTGGTAGGGGGGGGGGGGGGGTGCTGGAGGGCTTTGGCATCTGTTCAAATCGAGACAGGGAGACAGCTGATCTACTCCATTAAAGTACAGATAATGAAAAAAAGATGAGCACTATTTTCTTGGTTAATCCTCAGTTACTTGGTAGAGTTACGCTCTTTCTTTCATTATAATAAAAATAATAATAATAATAATAATAATAATAATAATACCTGCCAGGTACCCATTTAACACCTGGGTGGAGAGTGGCAAATGTGGGTTAATCTCTTGCCAAAAGACGCTAGTGCCGGGCTGAGTCAAGTGAATGAACCACTATACCTCCACTTACTAACTTGATTCATTTTTAATTCGGGAAAAATTTGAAAGCTAAAATAAAGTCTAAAACAAATACTCCTTGGGAGTGAGAAGGGCCTATACCGAGTGTGAGCTCTTTTTGATATCCTATTGTACAGCATATAGCGTATAAGATATCGTTTTGTCTAGTGTCTGCCAATTAGCAATTGTTTCAGGAAAATATAAGGGTTTACAGTTCTGTGTATCTGAGTATTGTGAAGAGACAATGATAACCACCAACATATTTTCTGAGAAAGCCTATACATACGGGCTGACGGCTGCAAATTATTTCGGATAGGAGTTTACACAAATATGCCACGTATAATGAGGCCAATTTTGTAAATATTATTCCACACGTCTCAATATTGCAATATAAATTGCAGTTTAAATTGCTTCTCTTTGTTTTTCATATTGTTTTTCATATTGTTTTTTTTTCATATTATTGCAATATAAATTGTAATTTAAATAGCTTCTCTTTGTTTTTCATATTGTTAACGGTACGGCCCCAAAATATAATTTGGATTTGTTACATAAATACGTTCCTTCACGTACCCTACGCTCATCTGATACAAATTTACTGCAGGTTCCATTGTCTAGGAAAAAGTGGGGGATCGGGCCTTTGCTCATGCGGGGCCCGTCCTGTGGAACGCTCTTCCTAATACTATCAAAAATTCAAATTCTTTGAGCTCCTTCAAGGGCAACCTAAAGACATATTTATTCAATGGTGCTTATTGAACACAGACATCCCACTTTTTGTCTCGTCAACTTCTTTTCAATTCATTGCTCTGAAGCGCCTTGAGCATTTAACTAAAATGGATAATGGCGCTTTTAGAAATACCATGTATTATTATTATTATTATTATTATATTTTTTGGGCTACAATTTTCTTAGACAATATACTATAAATCGTAATTACATGTATCTAAAATAATATTTGTAAGAACAGGCCTTCGATGTTCATGACTTATATTTATATAATATTCCGTTTGATGAATGGAATTGCAGACTTAACATATTGCTCAAGTCTGTATTCGTTTTATATGGTTTTGGGTGAGGGGGTCGGGGTTGTTTCAGATCGCCCTCACAGACACATGCCTCGATAAAAACGCTGATCAAAATGCCAAGATCTCATATAAAATGCAAAAAGGAAAAAAAAAGTAAAGGAAGAAATGTGATGTTGTAGATCCAGAGGGTGTACATGTAGGCCTACCCTTTTATGAGATTACGGGTGGCCTGTATAAAAACCGCCACCCCTCAGACTACCAATATAGAGCCGAGATTTTTTTATGTTGCGCCAGAAAGGAAGACACTCCAATCACAATAAAGGCTAAGTTACCTCAGTTTAATGAGACAATGGTCAACTCTCAATCGCGGCGCCGCTAAGGGGCGATTGCATATAAACAATCATATAACATAACTTTGCCACAAGGTGGCGGTATAACACAATCCAATGTAGAGCATAATAAAGGAACTCTAATCCAATGGCGTGATATCTCTTTCTTTCTCCCTATCTCTCTGTCCTAATCAAAAACAAAGTTGAGTAAATATTACTATCTGCTGTACATAAAGGCCAATGATATTGAATGGCTCAAAACCAATAACTAAATTTTTAACAAACTATTTTACCTACAAAGGCAGAAAATATGACATATACTACTGCGTAATAAAGCATATCGAATACATGTATAACTGAGCAGACCAAACAACTCTAACACAAAGATAGTAAGACAAGAGTACACGCACCCCTGCACTATAATAACTATGGAATTACCACTAAACCAAGAGGAGGTGAAAACTAACAATCATAAGTAGTGTACACCCACTATACTAGCGATAATCAAATTACCACTAAACCAATAGGATGTAAATCATATGTGTATTTCTAAAATAGGAACATTCTTAAAATATAAACATAGCTAGTAAACCATTATTTACTTCTATCTCTACCTTCACATCTCAAGACAACAATGTAGTACATGTATATATCGTGGATGGTATGGTAGATAATTCCTCACAAGTGTACTTGCTGAAAAACAACAAAAGAGGTGATGCATGTACACTGTTGGTCATAAAGGTGGAATAAAATATTTTTGAATAAATATCGACAGTTTTGTTGGTATTTGAAAGGCTACGCGTAGACAAAATGGTAATTCTTTTGTTGTAGACTATAAAAGCCTATGCATATGATATTCTGTCCCTTTCCCTGATTTAGCACTGTGTATAAGAAGGTTGCATTTTTTCGAGTTCCTTGTACCGTTTGAAATAAAAATCGGTAGAGACGTTCCCTGGACTATGCCTGGTCCAACGGCAACAGCAACACGCGAGAGAGTGGTAGCACTGCGACAGGAGGGCTACAAGCAGACTGATATCGCAGAAGTCCTAGGGATATCACAGAGTGCAGTCTCTAAGATCCTGAAACGTCAACGTGAGGCGGGGAATGTGCAGCCACGGAAATCTCCAGGACGTCCCAGATTGACCACAAGAAGAGATGATCGCCAACTGTTGAATTTCAGCCGCAGAAACCGGAAATTGCCCACGAGCCGTCTTCGTCGCTTGTGGAGGAGATATCATGGGATCAACGTTTCCCGGTCAACCGTTAATCGCAGATTGCTCCAACATGGTTACCGAGCACGACGGTTGACCAAATGTCCACGCCTGTCTGTTCGCCACAGAGTAGCTCGTCTTCTTTGGGCTAGGGAGCACAGAAGGCTTCATCCAGGACATTGGCAACATGTGGTCTTCACGGACGAGAGCCGGTTCATCCTTGACCGAAAGGATGGGAGACAACGAGTTCGTCGATTAGCCGGGGAAAACCTTCGCGATGAATGTATCCACGAGACGACTCAAGGCGGAGGCGGCTCAGTGATGATATGGGCCGGCATCCATTATGGAGGGAAAACGCCACTGGTGGTTCCGGACGGAAACGTCAACGCCGCCGCCTACAGGGATATCTTGGAGTTCCACTGTCTTCCATATGCAAGACGAGTGTATGGGCACAATTTCCGACTGCAGGATGACAACGCTAGACCGCACAGGGCTGCTGCAGTAAGGGAATTCCTGGAGGCAGAGGGCGTCGTACAGTTGCCATGGCCAGCTTGTTCGCCGGATATGAACCCCATAGAGCATGCATGGGATGCCCTAGGCCGAGCCATCAACGACAGAGAGGTCATTCCTCAAAATCTGCAGGAGTTGGCAGATGCTCTGAGGGAAGAATGGGACGCTATGCCTGTTGACGTCATCAAGAAGCTAGTGGACAGCATGCCACGACGTCTGCATGCGCTGGTTCGTGCCAGGGGTGGACATACCCGATACTAGTGACTGAGTAAGAACAATGACTCAAGTTTGATGCAAATTTGTCCATGAAATCACAAAAAAGAAGTCATCTGGAAAACTGAGAGAGATTGAAAATAAATACTGTATCTCATGATCCTTTAATTTACTGTATATTGTCGTCATTGTTGTTCTATGCTCATGACATCCATCGCTTAGGACATAAACTTGTAAAATATCACTGTCAAACCTGTGTAAAAGGCAGAATAATAAAGTAAAGTGGTTATCATGCACCATAAATGCCATATTCAAATCATGTTGTAATAATTACGCTGTGAAAATTTGGTGAAAAAAAATATTCCACCTTTATGACCAACAGTGTAAATATACACATAATGTAAAATTAGACATCAAGATTGAAACTAAAAAATCAAATCTGTTCCCGAAATATATGTAAGTCAAAAGGATGCGTCTTTAACAAACATACACATTAATGTAGATACTCATAAAAAACAAACCGACCGACACCATTCCATTAAACATTACCTATGACAATATGTTAAAATCAGACCACAGTAAATTTAGGCTTAATACTAAACCAACTGTTACATGCAGATGTACGGCACCATTCCTTGTGCCTTAAACTCAGTGAGGATCGAGTAGACAAATAGGGCCTACGGTTACATATCAGACCACAGTCAATAATGTTCCCTAATACAAAAACAAAAACACAAACAAAAAACAAGAACAAGTTGCTTTTCATTTCTATAGCAAGCTAAAGACAAGGGAGAAAATTTGAGCAAGATTTAAAATCACCGAGCAAGTACATCAAAATAAACATACATACATGTACACGTATGGGGCTAAACCCAGAACAAGAAAAATTGATATGTAGCACATCAAATGTAACACATCAATATGACCCATAGAGTATAGTAGAACGCAGCAGAGCAAAAAACAAAGACCTGGATAAAATCAGACCTTCCTGCTCTATCAAACTTCAATAGAGCAAAAAGGTTGCACATGCTTAGTCAAAACATAAATCATGCCATTATAAATGAGTATGTATGAACATCTCTTCACACAAATATAAATCATGAAAATGACACAGCACTGTGTAGGCAATAGTATCTGTAGTTTGATACAAGCATGACGACATAGAATAAAAACAAGTGAAAAGAGATATGAGAAGAACTAATTATGTCTTCCCTGACATAAAACCATGTAATGTATAACTTTAATTCCCTCCCCATGGAGCGTAAGAAAAATAAAAATGGATATCAACAAAATCACACATAAAAACATGAAAATATACACCGAAAATCATCTCGTAAAGAACATAAAGCATTCATGTACAAAAATCTCCCCAGAATATCCTGTCTGAAAAAAAGACATAAAAACAGGTTGATCAATCTGAGGTTGCAGTGTATCAGAAAACATTGGGGGGGGGGGGGCAGTCTGAGGAAAAAAGGTGAGAAAGGAAACTACGGAGAAAAACAGACAATAGAATCATACATGCACGCTCAGTAAAGAATGTCAATAATACAAAAAGTCAATGTGAGGGCAGCAGCAAAGAGGGAAACTAAGCTGGACAACATGCCATGATTGATCGTCTTTCTCACGATATCGGGGTCGGGGGTAGTACGCTGTCATAACTTATGGCAACACGGTTAAGACGCTTGCTGAACACGTCCGGAGGGCGGCTAGGATGAGGTCTGCCCTGCAAGCCATAGGGGTGGCACGGTCGACTCCGTAGAGTGGATGCGATGTCACAGGCAAAGATCAGCATGCAGGTGACCGGTGGACGACCAGGAGGTTCAGCTTTCTTACCATAGAAGGACCAGTCTCGATCTGCGAGGGATGCAGACGTGTCTATGGGGATGAACAGTTCAGCATCTGGCGGGCGACCAGGAAGTGGTTCAGCTCTCTTACCAGGGAAGGGCCGGGCTCGATCTGCTAGAAATGCAGGTGTCTCTACTGGGGTGGACAGTTCAGCTTCTGGTGGGCGACCAGAAGGAGGTTTAGCTCTCTTACCAGGGAAGGGCCAGGCTCGAACTGCGAGGGATGCGGAAGTGTCTATGGGGATGAACAGTTCAGCATCTGGCGGGCGACCAGGAGGTGGTTCAGCTCTCTTACCAGGGAAGGGCCGGGCTCGATCTGCTAGAAATGCAGGTGTCTCTACTGTCTCTCTGTCCTAATCAAAAACAAAGTTGAGTAAATATTACTATCTGCTGTACATAAAGGCCAATGATATTGAATGGCTCAAAACCAATAACTAAATTTTTAACAAACTATTTTACCTACAAAGGCAGAAAATATGACATATACTACTGCGTAATAAAGCATATCGAATACATGTATAACTGAGCAGACCAAACAACTCTAACACACAAGAGTACACGCACCCCTGCACTATAATAACTATGGAATTACCACTAAACCAAGAGGAGGTGAAAACTAACAATCATAAGTAGTGTACACCCACTATACTAGCGATAATCAAATTACCACTAAACCAATAGGATGTAAATCATATGTGTATTTCTAAAATAGGAACATTCTTAAAATGTCACAGGCAAAGATCAGCATGCAGGTGACCGGTGGACGACCAGGAGGTTCAGCTTTCTTACCATAGAAGGACCAGTCTCGATCTGCGAGGGATGCAGACGTGTCTATGGGGATGAACAGTTCAGCATCTGGCGGGCGACCAGGAAGTGGTTCAGCTCTCTTACCAGGGAAGGGCCGGGCTCGATCTGCTAGAAATGCAGGTGTCTCTACTGGGGTGGACAGTTCAGCTTCTGGTGGGCGACCAGAAGGAGGTTTAGCTCTCTTACCAGGGAAGGGCCAGGCTCGAACTGCGAGGGATGCGGAAGTGTCTATGGGGATGAACAGTTCAGCATCTGGCGGGCGACCAGGAGGTGGTTCAGCTCTCTTACCAGGGAAGGGCCGGGCTCGATCTGCTAGAAATGCAGGTGTCTCTACTGTCTCTCTGTCCTAATCAAAAACAAAGTTGAGTAAATATTACT
The DNA here is from genome assembly GCA_025617745.1 of Heliocidaris erythrogramma. Taxonomy (NCBI): domain Eukaryota; kingdom Metazoa; phylum Echinodermata; class Echinoidea; order Camarodonta; family Echinometridae; genus Heliocidaris; species Heliocidaris erythrogramma. The sequence continues at coordinate 23,393,413 of CM046870.1, forward strand.
ATCTGCTGTACATAAAGGCCAATGATATTGAATGGCTCAAAACCAATAACTAAATTTTTAACAAACTATTTTACCTACAAAGGCAGAAAATATGACATATACTACTGCGTAATAAAGCATATCGAATACATGTATAACTGAGCAGACCAAACAACTCTAACACACAAGAGTACACGCACCCCTGCACTATAATAACTATGGAATTACCACTAAACCAAGAGGAGGTGAAAACTAACAATCTTACCAGGGAAGGGCCAGGCTCGATCTGCGAGGGATGCAGAAGTGTCTATGGGGATGAACAGTTCAGCATCTGGCGGGCGACCAGGAGGTGGTTCAGCTCTCTTACCAGGGAAGGGCCGGGCTCGATCTGCTAGAAATGCAGGTGTCTCTACTGGGGTGGATAGTTCAGCTTCTGGTGGGCGACCACGAGAGGTGTCGACCTTCACTGTATAAGGAAGGTGACCTGCGAGAGCGACGGCAGTGGTGACAAAGGCCGATGACCCAACTGAGGTACCATGGCAGCTACGACGAGGGAGGTCTCTGAACGTCGTGTCGCAGGGAAGAGAAGACGTGCCGTCTTGTAGGCACAGATCATAGTCCGGAGAGGGTGTGACAGGACTACTGGAGACACGAGTCCCTGTAAAGGAATCCTGACAGCTGGCAAGAAGTGCGTCCACAACAGCAGTATCACCATCTGAAGTATAGGATGGACTGGTGATAGCAGACTGCAACCGACATACATCTTGCCGATCTCCCACAGGACACGTGGTTGAACTCTCAGTAGAGCTGGTAATACTGTGTTGGTAACACCCGATATGAAAGGGGTGTGACTTAAGGGCTTGATCACCCTCATCAGCTAGCTGTGGTATAAGATTGGCCTCATGCATACATAATGGAAAGATCTCAAGTGGAACCAGGCTAACTTGTGAAGGCTCATATGTGAATGCCGGACAATCACCAATACGAATCTGACGTTTAGCTGGTCTAAGGGTAACATCGTGCAGCTCCATGAAAGGAATACCGGCTTGCACTTCTATGTCTAGAGTCGCAACTACCCACCCAGCAAAGAGAAACTCCTTGCCATGAAGTTCAAACAGGAGTGATGTCTCGCCAACAATACCGGAGGAAAATCCATCAAGTTGGTGGGGGATCAAGGTTCTACCTCCAAGTCCAGAAACAGTAGATGAACTGATCAAATTCCTAGTGGCACCACTGACAAAAGTGACCCGGACCTGCTGATCATCACAACAAAAGTCAACGTAAGGAGGCTGATTAGCCTGTTCAGGCAACGTGGAAGAGCTGGCCATAGTTCGAGAACTTGGCACCAAATTCAACCCCTGGAACTCATTTAACTCTGATGAGTTGCCAGACTTGCTGCAAGTATCTCTCACATGTTCAAGGGACTCATCTAGCTCTGATGAGTCATCAGCACAACCAAAAGCACTATTACTCCTGTCATGATCTGCACTACACAGATCTAGTACCGCCTCAGACGAAGTAGCACCAAGAGTACCATCCAGAATGTCATCGTCAATGTAAGTCAGATAGTCACCTAAACTGAGAAGGTCAACAGAAGCACAACCATACATCTTAGCAACATGGCAAGCCTTCGCTACACAATACTTGTCTTCCTCTGGAAGGTACGGACAAGCACCAATATGATGGTCATTCGGGCGGCAAGCTTCAGCGCATATAGGGCAACTAACCTTATCTGCATATTGGTGTGTATTAGGGGGGATAGAAGGTTTATGACAAAGGGTACCGATATACTGGGAAGGAGGTTGGTCCCTGTCCCGAGGATACTTCTCACTGTATGACAAATCATCCTGGGAAGGAGGGTGGTTGGGATACCTATCCCGAGCCCACTGATACACAGTATCATCACATTCACAGTCATAAAAATCATCGTCATCACGACTGTCATCATAATCATTCTCATAATCCTGGGAAGGTTGGTAGGGATACCCATCCTGAGCCCGAGGATACTTGGTATCATTTTCACTCTCACACTCACAGCCAGTCAAATCATCGTCATCACGACTGTCATCATAATCACTCTCATCATCAATCTCCTTCTCACTACCATTGACATTGATTAGTTTATGATTGTATTGATAGAAATCTACATGAGAATCGTATCTACTATTATCTACAACAGGGAATGGGGATTGGGGAGGGAGACCGCGCTCCTGGGCCTGGGGACGATGAGCATACCGGTACATGTAAAGTGGATATGCCATCGTGAATGTCCATGGATGGGACTAGGGGCATTATGTAGCCGCAACTGAACAGACCAACCTAGCATTTACCTATCACAGAACGCTTTTCTGACCGATTGAATGCATATTTTGCAATGGTCAACCTAATGTGCAATGGGCAAGGATTCGAATCCCGCTGCCACCACGCCAGAAAGGAAGACACTCCAATCACAATAAAGGCTAAGTTACCTCAGTTTAATGAGACAATGGTCAACTCTCAATCGCGGCGCCGCTAAGGGGCGATTGCATATAAACAATCATATAACATAACTTTGCCACAAGGTGGCGGTATAACACAATCCAATGTAGAGCATAATAAAGGAACTCTAATCCAATGGCGCTTGAATGAAAATATGTTTGTGAAATGAATTGTCTTCATATACAAACATATCAAAAAGTATTATTAATTTTCTGTTCCTTCTTTTACGTGGGAGTATCATCTGTTTCCACGGAAAGGAACGTAATCCAATTGGAGAAACCTCAACTAGTTTTTTTTTTAAACACATACATATAGCTTGTATACATCTTTCTAGATGTAAGTTTTATCAATTCTCATTTGTATGTGTGTGAAAAAGTTTACGACTGAGTTCCAGCAGTATTTATTAAACTAATATCAAAGCTAAATCAAACGGAGTATCAAAACAGCAATAGGCCTGATATGTATAGACAAATGGAAATTTTCAGCCTCGATTCGGAACAAATGCGAAAGCGGGAGAGGGAACCACCCACGTCCCGCCCGCGTCTTTTTTTTTTTGTAACCAAGCCTAGGCAGATTTCGCATTTTTTCATGAATATTCATGACGCAGGGTCGGGAAACGGTTCCGATTGGTCTCCATGAAAGCACGGTCGGTGGGGGAAAAAAAGTCCCTGGCCTGCACGTCGTACGTAGGCATATTACGTGCAGCGCTATATTTCGATCGTGTGTGTTCAACGTGTAGGCGCCTAGCACGCGTTCATGTATGTATTGTTTAATTCTCAACATATTCACCCCACCTATGCAATGTGACACGTAAAAAATTGGATTGAGCAGTCAATTTCAAAATCAAGTTTTGCATTAATTTACTGCATGTGCGTAGGCTAGATCTAATTTAGTAATTAGCTCTTTTGAGGACACCCTCCTTTTCCGACCAAAATTGACAACTGGGCGTTGTGGCGTGCGTCTGTAATCCAGCTGCCAGTGGAAGTTATAAACTGATTTAGCGGACCCAGGTTCGAGACTGAGTCACGTCTTTCGGATGGTGACGTTAAAGGTCGGTCCCAGACGTAAATAATCATATCTGATTGATACACGTCTGTAAAACCCAATTACACACACACACACACACACACACACACACACACTGCCACTGGCATTACTCTGAAAATAGGTCTAGGCCTAGCTAGGCTATGCGTATATTGACAATTGCCCATCGTAATGTTCTCCACAAATGAACTTTACAACAATATGCAGAATCAAGACACAGACTCTAGGCTAGGTCTAACAACGTTAGAGTCTTACTGTTCACGTTAGAAATTAAATTTCCTTGCATGCACACTGTAAGTAGCACTTGCACCCTGCTCCTGTAACGCACATTGCCCTGAGTTAGAAGAACTGCAAGAGTCTTCAGGACTGAAAGAAGCTACTACTAACGTTCCAATAGTAGTACTAATGTTAGTACCAAGAAAACAAATTATTATGGTGTCGTTTAGTTTTAGCTGTTATTGTTGGTAGGCATAGATCTAAAATCATCTAGATGTAGATCTACCCCCATCATCAATCATTTACTAGGCCTAGTACTGATTAGATCTAGGTCTAACTCATCATGCTCATTGACCTTAAAATAACATTCACTTAATCTAAACTTAACTGAAATTGAAAATTGGTCTAGTTAGAGTAGATCTAGAGTAGTTAGACTGAGTCTTGGCTAGAGTCCTGCAAATTTCATGATACCACACCATCACATTGATTCCGATTCCATTTTGAAGTTGGGTCTACCACACGTCTATTATTAGGCCAGCATTTTGAGGGATACGTGGAGGCAATTCTAACTCTTATATTAAGATCTAACTTAGATCGATAATAGATTCAGTGCAAAAACGGAGGCTAGGAGCCTAAACGTTGAACACATACAATCATAATATATATGCGTACGTGCGTGCAGCGCAGGCCAGGGACTTTTTTCCCCCACCGGTACCGGCGACCGTGCTTTCATGAAGACCAATCGGCCGGAACCGTTTCCCGACCCTGCGTCATGAATATTCATGAAAAAATGCGAAATCTGCCTAGGCTTGGTTACAAAAAAAAAGACGCGTCCCGCCCCCCCCCCCCCCCCGGGCACACGGACTGCGTGCGAAGTCCGACCGACCCTCCCCTAAAAGTCCTGGCTACGAGGGTGTAAATCAAAAATCAGTCAATGCCATTAGCATTAAATTTTACATAGGAATCCATGTTGAAAAAAGTGAACACTTTTTCTCATGAAGAGCCGTCTGTGTACCTGACTATAACAGCATGATCACCAAACTCTATTGATATTCGGTGCCGGGACTTGGAGAGATATATTAAATCTCAGATCGTATTCGTTCGTTCATTAATGTCCATTTCCATAAAATTACAATAGATAACATTAAAATAAAGACATTATGTTCTTACACAAAAACGTGTAATTACAATGAGTAAACAAATATGACATAATGCCTTTATAACCAACTTGAAGGTAATTACAGTAAACATGAGGGAAAAAAGGAAAAACTTTCAAAAGCTGTAAAGGCCTTGTCTAGTAAGTTCTGTAACCAAAATCTCTTTTATAGGTTTTTGCGGTCAATTTCGGACTTTTTTTCATTCATTTTGATATAAGATTCATTCAAATTAGCGAAAAAAATCTGCACCGTAAAATTCATCATTCAACTTGGTATTTCGGTCATTCAAATTCCCACTTAGATCAAACAATTTAACACTTTTGTCATTCAAAATAAAAAAGTCGGTTGCGAGCATTCAAATTCGCAACCATGGCGGAAAGCGTCTCTGCCAGCATTCAAATTCGCACGTGGGCATTCGAATTCGTAATAAGCCCAATTTAGCATGTTTAAGGTATTTGGACAATACCCCCAACCCTCCCCAATGAAAAACACATACTTTTATGAAAGAAATAATTTTCCTAAATAACTTTATTTGTTATTACACCCACTTACATACATTTAACAATATAACATTATGAAATAGATCTTCACTTGAAAGTATCAACAATAAGTTCGCCATTCAATTTAATAAAGAAGTCATTCAAATTCGAAAAATAAATCCGCACCATGAAGTTAGTCGTTCAAATTCGCACTTCGGTCAAGTAATTTAGCATTAACATCTTTCAATTTAAAAAGCCCGTCGAGGGCATTCAAATTCGCAACCTCGCCAGGAAGCGCCTTTTCGATCATTCAAATTCGCATGTGCATTCTAACTTATGTTTTAGAAATTAAATATTTAAAATAACGTCTTCTGTGATGCACATTAACTGCTGTTAAAGGTAGTATGAAGCAAGCCTTCTTCTTCAAGTCTATAGAGTTCAAGTCATCAGTCGTCAGTCATTGTGTATATACATCGATGAGTGCAGCTATAACATTTGGACCAGGAGGTCTTTTGGGAGAGATAGAGCTGCCAGGGGCACCCCTGTTCGTCGCGTCGTCAACCGTCAGCGTGGAAAAAACTGCAACATCACATTTGCAGTATCCAATGACCGGGGTAATAATATATCTGTAAAGCGCTTAGAAACACAACCATGTATTAGGCGCTATATAAAAGCGGAATATTATTATTATTATTTGCAGTATCTGGAGAGATGGGCCTCGTCCACCACACCGTGTCCAGCGAGACGACGACGAGGGAATCGTTCGAGGATTTCTTAGCTGCAACAGCACGAGAGTGCGCCAACATGTTCCCGGTAGACGAGGCCATCTTCTTGACTTACGACAATGCCCGGCCACACGTTCGTGCCCAGCTCCCAGCTGACGTTGACCCCCGGATCAGCTTGAAACTCCTGCCCCCGTACTCGCCGTTTCTCAACTGCACCGAGATGGCACACTCCGCCTTTAAGGCGGCCGTCAAACGAGACTTGGCTCGTGCTGAGTGGCAGCAGCGGGTAGGGACAGGGCAGCTGCAGAAGAAGCAGGCGTGACGATGCAGGAATGGCGAACACGTCTTGTGCAGCAAGTGGCAAGGCGGAACATCGACGCCATCACCCAAGACAAGTGTATGCGCTGGTACAGACACACCCAGACTTACATCCCCAGATGTCTTGACCGCCAGGAAATAGATGGCTGAACCCTTATGATCCGGACTCAAATGCAAATGTCAAACATAATTCCCCTTACCCAATGAAAACAAATGTGAAATCAAAGAAATACATTGCCTAACATGTAAAGCAAATGTAAAGCACATTATGAAAAACAAAATATATATCTACATAATTATATTCTTTGAGTATTCATGTAATAAATTCACAGGATGTGAAAATAAGCAATTTATAAAAACAAAATGCACGTGTATGAATTTTCAAAGGCAAAATTGATTTGCTCTCTGAAAAATAAGCATCTGAACACAAATAGATCCCAAATATTGTGTTGTATGTTAAAACTTCATAGCGAAGCTCCTGTATCCAATTTGAAAAGAAACTTACAAAAATAAACCAAAAATCATACAGTATGTAAAGATAAGAGAATTTAGAAAACAATTGGTACATGCGTGCTGAAATTGTCCAAGCAAATGTTAAAATTCCTACAATATCATAACATTATGACCATTACATGAAATTCAGTTGCTAATTTGAACGCTTAACGTGTTAAATGGAATGACGCAAAAACGGCAAAATGAATTCGAACGCTGGAATAAGGTTATTGCGCAAATACATTTTCGTCTCGTGCTAAATTGAATGACCGTTTTGCGAATTGGTGCATTTTTTGGCGAATTTGAATGATAAAAATTTAGAACTGAGTGCCATGAAAACGAATTTGAAAGCTCGAAAATGAATTTGAACGACAAAACGGCTGTGTATGAACCAGATCCTCGAAATTAAATGCACACAGTAGGAAATTGACTGGCCAACTTACGAACATGACCGCAAAAACCTATATTATCGAGTGTCCTGGATGTTTTTGAAGTTGTTTTTTTCTATTTTGGTTGCAAAATATCATTAAAGTACATGTAGTTTTTTTCTTCTTTATCACCAGTTTATTGGAACCATTTAGAAACTTTGGCTAGTTTAAAACTAAGATTCTGCTCTAAGTTTGACACACCACTGTGATTATAAAATACTGTTGTATATATCGTCTGCATAAATTGCGAATATAAACTTATCAGATGATTAAATAATATAATTGACATAATCAACAAATAATTGGGCCAGGATAGATCCCTGGGGAACGCCAAAATGCATGAGGGAACGGTCAGAAGAATAATTATAATGAACAGTCTGTTGATACAGATACTTCAAATAACTTTGAAAACACTGCACTGATAAGGCTAGGAGTATTGAAATTGGCATATAGTTCTCAAATACATGACGGTCATCTTTTTCTATAGGGGGTGATTTGGGCTATCTTTAAATCATCAGTAACAATTCTTATTAGAGTGATTCAAATGTATGTTACAGAATTAACGATTGAATGTATAATTATTTTCAAAATAACAGAACTGATATCAAAACCACTTGATGTGCTATTGTGCAGTGATCTACAAGTTTCTAGATCGCTTTCATTGATAGGCTTGGAAAAAATAAAGGAGGTGAAATACATGTAGGGTCATTCAAATAATCTGTAAAATTTCATGGACTATCATTCTGTTGAAGAGAAGTAATTGCTTAGTTTATGAAATATTATTGTTAGCTCTTAGGTTAATGACTCATTATCTGTCGGCAATGAAAAGGGTACTTTTTTCAATTAACAAGTTTATATAACATACCAATCTGCCTGAAGAGGTATATTCCATTATCAAACTCGTTAAAATTTTCAATAGCAATCAGCGGGGGTAATTACAAATGAATGATGGTGAATTTATAGGATAATTTACCTCTATAACAATTAATGTGTCTTACTTGTATATCGTTTTCCTTTTTCAAATATAAAAACATTTCCTTGTTCATATTTCAAGCTCACGCGTACGATGCGCGGTTTGTTGCATGCAGTTTATTGAATTACCTTGTTTCTTTACCCTGTTTCTACTCTGTTATAAAATGGATGTATGGATCCGAATCAAATGATTGTCTGAGAGTCGGTCACGTGACATGCATCAGTTTTACTGTCAAGTCTACCGTGTATTTTATGACTAACAAACGTGCATTTTTTTTTACTAACAACCCTGCATTAGTATACAAATAATGCACTTTGGAGAGTGTGTTAAGGCAGGATAGTGCACGAGGTTTAGTCAGTCCTGGCGGCGGAGCGTCTTTCATATTGGGGCACCAACAAAAAGGGGCACGGGGGGGGGGGGGGGGGGATGGCACCTACAAAGGGTGAAAACAAAGCGGAAAATGCCACTTTTGGACATTAATATACCGCTACATTCCGATTAATACACTATGGAGGATCATTTTCGACACATTATTGTTTGTCTTAACATGGTTCTCGATAAACAAAAACAAAAAAAAAATAATATTAATAAAATACTTTGCAGTTGAGTGTAGTGATCTGATTATTCATTTGCGAGCGAGCGAAGAAAGCGAGCAAAATATTGAAGATATTTTGAATAGCAGCGATTTTCCTAATGTGATAAGAAGATAATGATAAATGCGAGAAGGTAAAAATGCACAATTAGAACGGGAAATGGGCACTAATTTGTATGAATAGCGGTCCTTATGAATAGCAAGCGGACCCCGTCAAGAGTCCCTTGATGACCATTAATTCTTAACACCACATCTGATTTAACACCACATCTGATAGAAATTTATGACATTCCTTATATCTGTGTATAGTTTTGCAATTCCCAATAATTCCTGCAGGAACAAGTTACTAAGAGATAAATACTACATCCAAGAAAAAAAAATCATCAACCTTAAAACAAAGGGCTACTGTGACCAAACTATGTGCGCTATTGCAAATAGTTATCTTTTTCACATAAAACAGAAGTACATGTATTAAGCTTTTAAAGGATACCTTGATGGCGCCCATCCATATACATTGTTTAGAAAATGACGTAGAAAGTTAAAGGGGTACTCCGGCCTAAAAATAATATTAATTGAATGAATAGAGTAAAATTAAACAAGCAACACACTGAAAATTTCATTGAAATCCGATAATAAATAACAAAGTTATTGAATTTTTAAGTTTTGCATTATTTTGGGAAACAGTTCTATGCATGTCATCATGAATATGTAATGAGTGAGCTGATGATGTCACGTCCCCACTTTGCTTTTTTAACTATATTACATGAAATCTTCATTATTTCATTTTTTCATACATGTCTATAAAAAATATCTCCCTTGTAACAAAATAAGTTACAGCAATGATAAACTTACACATTAAATAAGGAGTCAGTCCTTTTAGTTATAGGCTTGGAGCAGAAAATTTGAATAATTGCAATTTCATATAATAAAATACAAAAGAAAAAGTGGGGATATGACATCATCAGCTCACTCACTGCATATTCATGACGACGTGCATATCACTGTTTTACCAAAATAATGCAAAACTCAAAAATTCCATAACTTCATTATTTTTCATCCGATTTCGATGAAATTTTCAGTGATTTGTTTGTTTAATTTTACTCTATTTATTCAATTCATATTAATTTCAGGCCGGAGTACTCCTTTAATGGTACTTTACATTGTCATGGTATAGAGGTCACATAGGCATAAAAATATGATTATGGCAAGTTTCCCCCTTTCATGATTGGGGGTGGGGGTGGGGTGGGAGGGGAATAGCCCTCTCCCACACAAGGGACCTGCGGCCCAAAATGTTTTTCTGTGTGATTAATGTTCTTTAAAGCCACGGCAAATACAACAAAATATTAATAATCATAACATATATATTCAAATATGTGTGTTATAAATTATTTGCAAAGGCAGGGAGAAGAAGGCACCGTAGATAGTTTGTTGTTCAATGCTCGAAGAAATTTGATTATACAATTTCTTCGATATGTTCGCATTGAAATTATGGCATTTCTTATTTCCCTAAGCATTAAAGAGTGTTATGGTATTCCAAGACCAAACATAATGAGTTTGGCTAATTATTAGTTTTAAGTTAATACACATGCTGTTGTCACAAAAATAATTTGTTTTAGGGTTGTTTTTTTCTGAGACTCACTGTACAGTAAAGTGATCTAGTTCAATTGTAATAAAATGTGGCTTAATAATAAATGTAAAAATGTTTTTGTTCTGAGAAATCGAAAGATGTGCAAATTGGTTGTTTTGTGGGGGTTGTTTGAACAATTCACAGCAGAGCACTACATCGTCGACCTGCTCGCCAATGTTTTGCACGTAATGTCAACGTTAGTCGCTGTTAAGTTTACCTACCTAACGCTGTTGGGCGCCCTTCCCCATGAGGCCACTTCTGTTACGTAAATAAAGGGGAGTGTCCTATCTTCCGTTTTCACGATCCTTGATGCTAGCAACGTTGCCACATCTAGCATAATTATGCTTTTTATCATAATTTTGACTTTCTTTGAATCTAGCATTATTCCTAGCATAATTTGGCCAATTCTAGCACATTTTCACTAGGATCTAGCATAATTCTGAATTTCGGACTTTAAATAGAAAATTTTCTTTCAAGAACACATATCTAAGGCTGATCTAAGAAACTAAGGATCGCGCCGCCCACGTCGTTTCTGTACACTATCTACTTAGAAATAAGATTCACTTTTCGCCAATTTTTGGTTTCTTGGGCGGTAGAATTTGTTACGTCATAACTCTATTGAAGCGGTGTGCACAGACTTGCAGAGAGAGTGGATGCCGCATAAGTGGAGATCGATGGGATGCCGCCGCTTGCATTTGCCGCGCCTGTCGACGCGCGCGACTCAATTTGCATGTTATATTCAGATTCAGATTCAGATTTATTTCCACTCATAAAATGCTTAATAACATATATAAACAATATACTCGTACAAATAAATACAGAAATGAGGGGGAAATGGAGTTCAGCAGAAAGGAAAAGTCCTTATATAAGCAAAACCCAGTGTCAACAATTCAGTACTTACTATAAAAGCATAATACAGCATATGATAAAACATAATACAACATACAACAAAAAACACAAAGAGCTACAGGACATGTAATATAAATCATTCCATACCATACCGAAATAACAACGACTGTTTGTATTTTCGTTTAAAAACATATAAAGAGGTACAATTTTTCAAATCATATGAAAGAGAATTCCAAATAAGAGGACCCTGATAAAAGATAGATTGCCTTATTAATGAAGAATGAAATTTGAATAGATTGGGGAGGATTACCCATGCTATGGCCACAAGACTGTATGGCCAAACCTCAACCTACAAATTTCAATAGGAGAAAACAATACAGTTCCCCACAAATCAATGCGTGTGAGGGTGGGTGGGTTTGTACTGTGTTGTTAGTGTTTGTGCAAATCTGTTTGGGTGGGTGTAGTGTATATGGACTATGCTAGTTATCTAATTTGCAGTATCATGTCAAAATAGTTCAGGTAATGGAATTTTTTGGGTTTGTTTTTGTTGCTTATTTTCTTTATTTTTTTGTTCATTGTCACCCTGTCGGCTTTGCCCCCCCCCCTGAAAATACATGTACTACTAGAGTAGCTGCCTCTCCACAAAGTCATTCCATTAAAAACAAATTAAAAATAAAAATAAAAGCCGTTTCAGACGGTAGGCTAGCTACAGGCCAGGGTGTTCGTTCGGGTGTGTGTGTGTGTGGGGGGGGGGGGGGGGGGGTGGGAGGAGCCTGAGGTATTATGGATCCTCGATCATCCTTCAAGTAAATCTAGCATAATTTAGCGCAATTTAGCATAATTTGGAGGGAAAATACATTTAAAAAGTACAAGTTACGCTTCAAATGGATCTAGTATAATTTTTCTCAATCTAGCATAATTTGGGACAAGACTTGGCATAATTCTGATTTTTAGCTGTGGCAACACTGGATGCTAGTGACTTTAATAATGCACGCGCCCGTCGGGCAAGTGCATTTATCGCTATTGTACTGACTAAACTGAGTGCACTTATTATGCCCTAACACACAAACAAAACAGTGCATTATTTGTTTTATAAAACGGTCGGCAATACAGAATGTCAAAATGGAGTAAACAGTGAGTCAGTGATTTATATAGAATGGATTCTAAATGAGATTTTACAAGTGCAACTTATTTTAGGTAGCTGACCTAGATCTACGGCAGAAGATCTATATAGATTTAAAGTTAACGTGAAGTTAGATCTAACGTTACTCCCGTTGGAGCCACTTATATGTGGACCGCACGACCGTTACCAAAATCGCAGATAAAGGGGTGAATTTCAAGGAACGTCCGCGGACAGAATATTCCTCGAAATATAGAAAATAGGGGTGCGCAGGTGTCCTCGAAATTGATAAAATAGGGGTCAGGAAAAGGGAAGAAAACCCATGAAGAAAAATCCAGGAGCCGAGTCGCTAGCTGCGGGCCTGCCGGGGAGGGCGCGTTCATCGTTGAGAAGAAAAAATCCGCGCACTGCCGTCACTCAGCAAGATGGCGGACGTGAAGGTAAGTTTTTCCCACTGTTGGGCTCGATTGCTCGCTGCACGCTGATTAGCCATAGGCAACATGACGCCACTGGCAGCTCGCCAGCGCCATCTTGTTTCCCTCAAAACAATTCCGCAACGTCGCCGCTGTGTGTAACATTACATTTGACCAAGTTTGAAGGACTATTTTCCCTCATATAATCATCATATGCCCTTCAAAGATGAAGTGGGAAGATGCCGTCTTGCGCTGCAGTCACGAATCGTGATGTTCGTGAAAGTCGTGTGAAAGGACTTGATATGTTTCACAGGTATGAATATTTCAAGTTACACTAACAGTATTTAACAGTCCCATTCATACGCTGACGAGAAGCTGACGAGACCAAAAAAATACGGGTCTACCTTTTGGCCAACTTTCATTTTTTGCGCCCCCTCTTTTACTCAATCCTGGATCCGCCCCTGCAAACTAATATATGTTTCTTCACTAGCCCTTGTACCGACATGGTTATTGGAGGATGTGAACACAGTTATTTTTTATTTCTTATGGGGTGGTAAAAATAAAATCAAGAGAAATAGCGTTTATTTAAATTATGACAAAATGACTGATTTTCAATTATTCATCAAGGTGCAAAGAATTATGTGGATTAAAAGACTTATATTGGGGATCCAAATATGAAATGGAAACAAAGCCGGAGGATTGTTAATATTTTTTAGTAATACCTGAAAGAATTTAGTAGAGTTTCCATTGCCAGAATTTGATAAAGATATGATAGAGGTGTGGTTGAATAAGAAACATTTTTGTTTAAAGAAGAAATGAGTTGATCTTTAATAATATGTTCATACGCTTGGATGGAGAAACTTATTTTGATGAAAGATTATTCTTAAAGAATGTTTATAAACTCCATCATATTGTAGATGAAGAAGGAAAAGTGAAATCTATTCCAAACCTTCAAAGAATGGGTTTAGATCAATTGTAAATAAACAAGATATTAGGAATTTTAAAGAATATTCCATACGTTTGGAAAGGTTTTTTGAAAAAATGATCATGCGGTCAAAGATAGTGGTTTCAACTTGGAATTTCAATTTAAAGGTAATTTTTTTCCCTATAAGATATTAGGCCTACATCAAAAAGAATATATGAGGCTTTATTAAACATGAGAATAGAAAAACCACAGGCTATACACAAATTAGAGGAAATGTATAATTTTTCAAAAAAGGATACCTCTTTGATTTTTTTGAGACCCCGGAAGTCCACTTTAAACAGTAGTCTCAGAGAATTTCCGTTTAAAATGTTACACAATATAGTCTACACAAAAAACCCTTTGTACCTATTTAAGAAGATAGCAGACAATTTATGCTCCTTTTGTTATAAAGAGGAGGAAAACTATAATCATTTATTTTTTACTTGTGAAAGGATAAAAATATTATGGAATGAATGTGGTAACTTCATTTTCCTAATATTTCAAACATAGACTGGAAAGGCGTTCATATTGGTGTGCAAGGATCAAATATAGGAGAAAAGCAATTTTTTAATCATATAATAATTATGATAAAGTACATGATATTTATCAATAGTAGAGTTAAAAGATAAACCCCTACTTCTAATGATATAAAGACAAAAATACAAGAGGACAAAAAAGAAGAAAGAAAATTAGCGGAACAGAGAGGACTATTACCAAGCCATTTCAGAAAATGGGATAAGTTTATTTACTAGGGATGCTGAGGCAGAAGCAATTTCAATGAATAGAGTAAGCCTGGTTTATCGTTGAAATTATCTTTATAAGGTTAATTTCTGAGTATGGATCAAAGCTCAATCGGGCATAGGAAGGCGGAGGAAGGTGGGGGAGGGAGGGGGAGGTTGAACGCGGAGGGACGAGATGTCGCTTGGGAAAGGGAGGTGGGGGGGGGGGGGGCATGGCAGTTTAGGTATGGAGGTACAGGGATTATCCTTGAGTTATAGGGTTTTTGTTTTGTTTTGTTTTTCTTTCTTTTTCCATTCACTGAATCAGGGTTATTATATTTTTCGGTTCTGTATACGTTATTGAATTTGTAGGTACTTTACAATTTGTATTATGTGATGTAATATAATTTATATGTTTATATTGCGAATGTTCATAATTGAGAGGCATATTACTTAAATAAGTATGTTAATTAATGCTGCATATTATATATGGTATGTTATGTTATGTTGTTGTTTGTTTTTTGTTTTTGTTGATTGAATGGAAAATAAAAATTTCTTTAAAAAAACACAAAACGTACGTCCGCCTGAAGGGTTCCAGTTCACTATTATATTTGTAACGGTTTAGAGGCAAAATTAATTGTGTAAAATTTATAAATGCATATCATCAGTGTTCTATCACCGAATTACGCCTAGCCAAATGACTGATGTTAGATCAAGCAGAATAGCTGAGCTGAATAGTGACTAGTCTAGCCCTAGCTAGGCTAGGGTCTACCCCTCTGCGATCCTGATCGAGGTAGAGGTTGCCGATGGAAGTATGTCTTCTTGCATCAAACTTGGCTCATCAACGTTTTTTGCTTGCTGATTGCCGTTTAGATTGGATTCAGCCAACGAGACCGACAACTGGGATGGAGCTTCTGAACCCTATGGCCCGTATTCTGAACTCCGGTTTAACTTAAACCATGGTTTAAATCTGTGGCTTAACTATGGGTAGCCAAAATGTCAAAACTTTGTTTACACTGTATGTTCCTTATGTTAACTGGATTCTGGTTCTCAGGCTTTAATGGTCAAGAAAACTATTGTACTTATCATTCCCAGACAGTTTTTAAAAGTTTGAGTTCCAAAAATGCTGATAAATTGAATATCTACTGTTAGAAGTTTGTGTCACATGTGGCTGCCCATAAGTTAAACCGGAGTTCAGTATACGGGCCTACGAGTCTGACAGTCCATGACAGGGGCGAATACAGGATGTAGTAAAGGAGGGGGGGGGGGGGGCACACAAATGCAGGCTGTCAACTTTTGTTTACTTCTAGCAAGCCCTCCAAAATTCACTCAGTGGGGGGGGGGGGGGATCAGATGCAAACAATAAATAATAATTCTTTGACAAGCAAAAAATAAAAAATAAAAAATAAATGAAAAGTTATTAGTTCTACAAAGGGGCACAATAAAGAAGGGCACAATGATTTTTAAGTTTGTTTCAAAAGAGGGAGGCACGGGCCAGGATTTAAAAAAAAAAAGTTACTTTCCTTGTGAGCGGTAACCACCAGAAATATAAAGTTACGGCGTAGAAATTGATTTGAATTATAACAAATAATGCAGTCCAGTTTTAAATGTGAATTAAAAATTCACGAAATATGAAGTATTCCAGGAAGTACACCAATGAGTTAAACAGCTTATCTCTAAGGGTTTTGTTTTTGAACAGAAATGGTTACACCTATCACCTAATTGTTTTTATAATTATGTAACTTAAGCTTCTTTCTATTACTAATTGAGAACGGATATTGCAATATAATATGTCTTAATTGCCCAATAAGGGGCTCGCTGCATAACAGAAAACGATTCTAAACCGCTTAATATTAGTTTTAATTTGGACAGAGTTATCATTCTTCTGGTGGAGACGTTTGATGAAAGATATCATTGGCGAAGTTGTTTCTGTTGCAGATACGAACTAACCATGATGGCAAGTATACATCGTCTATTTATCTTAACATTGGCGGACGCTTTTTGTCTTCTGCCCTTGACAATCCAAACCTCACCCAGAGATGCGACGCTGATTGTTCCCTTGAAATTACCTTTCGAAAGCTCTCCTTGGGAGTGCAGTGAGGACTTTGAGCTGAAGGAAGCCGATTGCAGGGAAAGAGGACTTTATTTGGTTCCGCAAAACCTTTCTTCTGATATTGAGGTGTTTGACTTGTGTCATAACAATATTAGTTCTCTCCGTAACACCTCGTTTAAAAGATACCCTCTGGTCACCCACTTGGACCTTTCTTCCAATGACATCAGTTTGATAGAATCCGCCGCTTTCAACCCACTTAAGGATTTGCTGGACCTAGATATTTCAGAAAATCCACATCTTGTGCTTCCAGAAACAGGCCTATTTAGATGGACCACAAAGCTGACTACTCTGAATGTAAATTCATCATACTTGAAATGGCTTCCTAATGACACAATGAAATGGATCTCACATTCAGCTGATATATGCTTCTTCCGCAACGAATTATCCTTCATTAATATAAGCTCCTGTGGCAAAGTACGGAAAGCTGACTTTAGTCTTAACCGATTTGTACACCTCAAAGCGGAAACTTTCAACTTCGCATGTCACGCTGATACTCTGGATCTGATGGGCAACGATATACTATCAGTTGATCCTAATGTGATCGCGTCGCTACATGTCCGTTCACTGGTGATAGGAAGAGGGCCTGTGAGAGTTGAAGTGTTGAGAAATATATTAATTGGTATCTCGCTCTCTATGATAGAAGAGTTTACATGTAAGGACACCGACTTGGATAATAGAATTTCAGGTCTCTTTGATCCACTCCAGAATCATTATATTTCTATTATCGACTTCTCCAGCGCCCGACTAAATAACGTCAATCCTTTCATCTTCTCTAACTTGACACAAGTCAATCAGCTTATTCTCGACTTCAACTTTCTCGACTTTGTAGAACAAAACTTATTTGAGGGCATGCAGGAGTTGAGAGTATTGAAAATAGACCATAACCGTATAAAATTGATCAACAGTTATAATCGTACTTGGACAGTAGACCTAGTCGAGTTGCACTTATCCAATAATCAGTTGACAGTAATTTCACAGTTTGCCTTTCTCGGATTGAAAAATCTAAAGCTCTTAGACCTTAGCTCAAACAAACTCCTTACAGTCTTTCAACTTACTTCTTTTTCGGGACTAGATAACATTCAAACAATAATTTTGTCAGAGTGCCCTAATATGAGTGTTCATTATTTGCGAATAGACAGCCCAACATTGAAATCATTTTCCATGAACAGCATGAAAAATACTCCTCCATTAAAACCAGGAGAATCCTTTAATCAAACAGAATATCTTGAACATTTGCAATTGAGCAACGTTGCACTTCGCACGGTGAATTTGTGGCTTGCGAAAGTTTCTCTTTTTGATGGACTGCTTCACCTTAAGACTCTGAATATGAGTAAGAATCCTCGTTCTAGCGTTTTAAATGAACTGCCACATAAGCTTTTCCGGCAGCTTTTTGCTTTACAAGAACTTAATTTAGACGAACGATATATATATACCCTACATCCACTTTTATTTGCAACACTGGAATCGCTTCAGAGGCTATCTTTAAGAGGAAACATGATTAAGCAACTTCATTGTGATCTCCTGGCAGGGTCGAAGGATTTAACCAGCATTGACCTTGAAGGAAATTTGTTAACGTACATCGATGAAGCGATATTTTTCAACAATAATATCCTGAAAAATATTTCATTAGCAAAGAACAGATTGACGCTTCTCAACAAAAGCACATTTATACCCATTTATTCTTCTCTTTCATTTCTTGATCTTTCAGTGAACCAAATTGTCTGTAACTGTGACCTGAAATGGCTTATTGCTTGGCTAAATGGGCCGGTACACCTCGTCAATGAGGAATTAACTATCTGTTCATTAGCATCACTGGATCCTCTTCGCGAGAAAACTCTGCTCAATTTTGATACCAATGTACTTTGTAAACCCAACATTCTCCCTGCCTGTTTGATTCCTCTTGCCGTTGTTTGTTTGATTGCCATCATCATAATCGTATATCACAATCGATGGCCATTGAGATACAAATTCTTTCTCTTGAAACTAGCGGTCCTTGGATATAAAGAGATACGAGACGCCCGGGACCACAATGACTACGAGTTCGATTTGAACATCATCTTCTACGACGATGACGAAGAGTGGGTTCGCGAACATCTCCGACCAGCTCTTGAAGGACGGCTTCCGCAGTTTCGGAGGAACGTCTTTGGTGACGGAGGCCTCGTGCTGGGTATGCACTACTTGGATTCTGTTGACTACGTAGTCAGCCATAGTTACAAGACCATCATAGTACTCAGCAGAGCTGCTGTGCTTGACCACTGGTTCATACTCAAGTTCCGTACGGCCATGGACCACGTGAGTGATACGCTTACCGAATTTGTCGTCGTGGTCTTCCTCGAAGACATCCCAGACAATGAGATGCCTTTCTTAGCGAGGTTGTATCTCAGTGACGGCAGACCCTATATGTACTGGACTGAGGATGTGAGAGGACACAAGTATTTCTGGAACGAATTGGTCAAAAATCTGACCATTAATCTGAGGACCAATGACTTAATCCCAAACGAGTAGGACATAATTCAATTTGATAAATGCTCCTAGTAAGACGACACTGGTGACTAAAATTTACCTAATTTTCATCATAATATACTGGTATACGTTGATGTTTGAGGTAATGCTCTTGTACAGAACTGTTGTCTTATCTAACCTATCGTTTACAAAGCCCTAAAATAATTTGTTTGAATAGATTACATCTTTTTTTTTTCTCCCAATGATCTTTAATTCGATTCCACTCGATAATTATACATAAATCATGAATCAACATTTCAATGAAAGTATAAAACGAATAAAGCACATTATCATTTTTTATCATCTTCTTTAAATAAATAACTGATATTCAAAACTATAAAGAAAGCATTGAATGATATCTTTTCATGAAATCGCCCCCCACCCCCTTTCCCATTTATGTTGGCATATTTCTTTGTTTTATAGTTTTCGTTGGCTATTGGCCTAGGGAACCTTTTGTAAATGTCGGTCTCGTGGGCTGTCGGTCTGAACCCGATATATAAGGCCGGTTCTCACTAAGAAACATTACGCCAGGATGCAATGCAATGACAAAAAATGAGATGAATATTTATTTTAAAAAAAAAAACAATGGGAAAATGGGTACACCGTGCACTGGTGCGCAAGAGATTGGTAGAAGCCAAAAATAGGGGAAGAGTACGCTGTTTAAAAACAAAATACTGATATATTTTATTTGGGTAAAACTATGAAGAAGAGAATTGTTGGTGTGAGTGTGGATCGCGGTGTATAGCACTCTTTTAGTGATTCGTTTTACATATAACTTTTGATTTTGACTGTCACTCAATGTGCCAACAATGATTTTCAAAGTAATAGAGCAGAAGTGTGTGTGTGTGGGTGCGTTTGTTTAGCATTATGTCCGAGGACATTTTCGGACAGAGAACAAAAAAAAAATCATGATAACAATGGTCCTCGGAAGCCGGACAATAGTCCTCGAACGTCGAACAATGAATTTATGCCTTATTCCGTCGACTGTCCGAGGACGAGTAACAATAGAGGAACAATAGTTGTCGTCGGAAGTAAAGCCATGTAAACGTGTGTGTGTGTGTGTGTGTGTGTGTGTAATTGGGTATTTTACAGACGTGTATATCAATCAGATATGATTATTTACGTCTGGGGACCGACCTTTAACGTCACCATCCGAAAGTCGTGACTCAGTCTCTAACCTGGGTCCGCTGCGAATCAGTTTATAACCGCCACAACGCCCAGATGGTTGGTTGGTTCTTGGTATGATGGCGCTTCCCAATCTCTTCAGATTATTCGCGCCAGTCACTTTCGTAGGTTTGGCGTAGGCTTCGGAAAGCCCAAAATGGTGTAAAATAATTATCGTAGAGGGCGTATAAAATAAGTATGAATTAAAGCCTATATTTGATATATTTATATATTTTCTGCATTATTTTTTTTCACGAAAGTCATCTCCAGTATCATTTCTGTACAAAAAGTGGGAATTCCTATCCCTCTTGCAATTAAGGGCATTTAACAAAAAATAATTCGAAAATCATAAATTTGACTAAATCAGCATTTTAAAAATATACCTGAAAAGTAACTTTAAAATTGGAAACAACTTTTATAGTTTTAGTCATGACATTATCTTTCTAAAAATTTATGTTTCCAAAAATCCTCACAAAATTTCCCATGTTTCACCATTTTGACAACGGACTATTTCTTCACTCATTCACACAATCTCTCTCTCTCTCACTCACTCACTCATGGATACCGCCCTCAATCCTGCTGTTTTCATACAACTTCTCCCATTTTAACGAATGCTTGTCTAACTCGTTCCTTTTCTTAGCTATCGCCTTTTCTTCCTCTCGATGTCCTACTATCCTTTGCAAAATTTCCTCCTGAGTAGGAGCTTCACCCTTTGACCTTGACCTGAATATAATGTATTTTAGTAAAAAGATTATTGTATAACAGATTTTGATTTCAAGGTCCTTTCCAGTGTTCCCCACATATATTATATCTTTCCACTCTGCATTCTGAAGCTTTACCAAACTAAATTTTTCAATCACCCTCTGCCATAAGGCTTTGACATCATCGCAATCCCAAAATAATATGACTGTTCATAGGATTCTAAACTGTTCATATAGAAGGAAAAATAATTATTATCAACAAAACCAAATTTAAAGGGATGTTCTTTTGTATACATTGCTCCATGAAGTAATTTATACTGAAATTCCCTAACTTTTTATAAAATTGTTGCGATTCTAGGTTTATGAAAATTTCTGCGATTTCTTTCTTTAGAGAATTCAAAGTCATTGTGGCCATCTTTTACACACGCCTTTAATCTTTAATACCAGAATTACCCACACGCTGTCAGTTGTACAGCATCAAAGCTGGTGTAGTGAGTTGCAGTGTTGCCAACATTTTGGAAAAAGTAATAAGTAGATTTTAAAAAGAGGTGGCCATAGCTCAACACACACTCTAATAAATATTTTGTTTCTGCGACTTCAAAAATGTGTGTTCAAAATCATCATTCACAACCCCTAAATTTCCCCTCGGGAGCCCTTAAATTGCAGCAGAAAGCATCTAGATTTTAAAATTTTCCGGGGGCAAAAAGGTCCACTTTTGCCAAAATCGACCCACCCCTTTAGAAACCCTGGCTACGGGCCTGAAATAAAATAAAAATAACTTCAATGAAATATTGTAATTGTGTATATCACCGGAGTAGAAATCGCATGAGTTCCCTTCATATTTTCTGCTTTTCAAAATTGCATCACTTATCTTCAAAATTTCCATAATATTTTCACTACTTAATCCTAATTTACGGAAATAAGCAATTGTTTTCACTCGTCTTTGCTCTAAAATGTGATCCACTATAGATAAAATCCATATCTCAATATCTTGCCAGGCCTTTAAAATCTATAAATAAAACAATGGCGTTTTAAAAGTCAATAATTTAACATCGTCAAATTTACTGATGGATATAAACCTTCCACCCACTTTTCTAAAGCTATAGTCAAAGTAATTAAAGCTTCCAACACATATTCATTTCCCCATAAACTAGCCGTTTTAAATATACACTTTTGACTTTTCATGGATCCGTGCTTGACCTACACGCCGCGTCGCATCGCGTATACCAGTATACGGTATTATGCCTATACAGATGGTAATTTTGGGGGCATCTCGTTTTCCGAAGGTTCGTTTTTCCGAAGGTTCGTATTTCCGAAGGTTCGTATTTCCGAAACACTAATTTCCCATGCCTGGGGGTTCATAATTCCGAAAATGAAAAAGGGTTCGTAATTCCGAACATTTGTTGCATTATTCCGAAGGTTCGTTATTCCGAAGGTTCGTTTATCCGAAGGTTCGTTTATCCGAAGGTTCATAATTCCGAAAATGAAATAGGGTTCATATTTCCGAAGGTTCGTATTTCCGAAAATGAAAAAGGGTTCATAATTCCGAAGGTTCGTATTTCCGAAAATGAAAAAGGGTTCGTATTTCCGAAAATGAAAAAGGGTTCGTATTTCCGAAAATAAAATAAGGTTCGTAAAATAAGAAAAAAAGAAAGAAAATGGAATAGGAAAGAAGACGGTTGGACCCCTTCCGGCAACCCCCCCCCCCCCAACCCTCTTCCACCAGCGGCGTCTTAGATTAGCTTTAAGATTATTCCAAAAGACTTGTGCCTCCAATGGTGCCAGTGCTCCCACAATGGCTAGACTCTAGCTACGCCACTGTTAAAGGGAAAATTTAGGGTAACGATAGGATATTATGGTTTTAATTGCCATCTTCAAAAAGCGGATCTCTTTTCGACGAAAAGCACCTCCCCCACCCCCGCAATGAATAAAAAAATGAAATGGAGATACAAAACTGGGAAGGTTTATAAAAGAGGAGAGGAGAAGAGAAAAGAGCCGAAAATAAGAGGACGAGATTAGAAAAATCGAATAAGTGTTTATGTGTGTGTGTGTGTGAGGGTGTGCGTTTGTTTAGCATTATGTCCGAGGACATTTTCGGACAGAGAACAAAAAAAAAATCATGACAACAATGGTCCTCGGAAGCCGGACAATAGTCCTCGAACGTCGAACAATGAATTTGTGCTTTATTCCGTCGACTGTCCGAGGACGAGTAACAATAGAGGAACAATAGTTGTCCTCGGAAGTAAAGCCATGTAAACGTGTGTGTGTGTGCGTGTGTGGAGGTGTCGTAGTCGAACGGTTTACAGCGCTTGACTGGAAACGCGAAGGGTCGGGGTTTGATCCCTGTTACAGCACCTATGGCCTTTTTGTTGTAAAAAATATGATAGCAACTTTCCTTTTTTTAATTTACGAGCGCGTGAAGCTAGCGACCAAAAATAATTGTGCCTTTCCGTTGTGAAAAATCATAAAAATAACATATTTCGGCATATAATGACTGGAATATGAGGATATTCGGGCACCTCACTCCCTGAATATGAGGTGTGAGTTGCCGGAATATCGGCACTTTCAAAATCCGGGGGAGGGGGGTTGGCTGCAGCAGCCCCCCTTCTCGTACGCCTATGCCTAGGCCTATGTTAAGTACACAGTTGCGATTGATTTTAACTTGCGATTGTTTCAAATAAATCGCTTCAACTCCTTATTAGGCGGGGCACTGGTTGATAAAAGCCATTAAGTTAGGTCAGAATGTTTTCTTCTCCATGTGTAATTCCTTATTTCTATTTTTTACGATGAGGATTGTTTTACTCTCAATGTCTTTTAGTGTTTTGTAATTCGTTATGCTTGTAAAAGTTATTTCAAACTTCAGGTCAGCGGTTGTAACTGTTAAAAACGCAGACTGTGCAGTAAAATGAAGCAACTCATTAGAATCTGTACAAATTTATTATGCTGTAAGCAGCTGTATAAAATGAAAGATTTTCATCCATGTTTAGAAATGATGGTATTTTGGCAAAGTTAAAGAACATGTTCAATGATTTTAATCTATTTATGCGGCATAGTTAGGATTATTCCCTGTATGATAATTATTTTAACCCGACTGGAAGAAAACTTAACGTTTTGATCCACTATTCTTCAAATTTGGTTGTTTGTTGCCTTTAATCATTATCATTATATTCAATTAGCGATTGCACCTGACCTATATACTTACACATAATATGCCAGTATAAAGAGTTATTTTTATTCTTCAGATGCGGTGTGCTACATAGCAGTGGCTTTAACATTTTTGTTGTTGCTCACTTGTTATCTTTCTTTTCTTGAATTTGGTTTTCTTAAGAAGTAGCTGCTGCACGGGTTTTGTAAAGTTCTGTTGGAATTGTAAAGTGTTTGAAAACTATCTGCGTCATAGATCATTTCAGATATGCGGCAAACAAAATGCTGTATAGTTGTGTAAGCAAGGTCATTACTTACAGCAGCTATGCTGAATACATTTACCTCTACAATTTAAGATTTTAATCTGTTTTAAGAAATGTTAAAACTATTGCAAGGTTATAAAACATGCTCAATGATTTCAGTCTGCCCTGCTGCATAAATTGTTTAAGATATTTTGCATTATAGTTTGGTTTTACTTTTGTTTCCTTTTATGATAATCATATCAGCCTGATGATAAGACTCCTTCTTTAACTTGTTACGATCCATCTTTCTTCGGCTTTGGTTGTTTATGGTATCTTTTCATTTATTTATTATTATTACTAGTATTATTTGTATTATTATTATTGTTATTAATATAATTATCATTTATTATCATTATTATCAGTAGTAGTATTATCTGTTTTATCATTTTTATTATTATTATTACTAATATTATCAGTATTATAATTTTTATTATTGATAATATTATTGTTGTTGTTATTATTGTTATTATTATTATTACAATTGTTATTATGAAGTGGACTACCCAGAATTACGATGACGATGTCATTTTGGATGGAGTTATGCGACCAGACTTAGATATTGCACCGGTTACTCTACTATTGCTTCTTTTATTTCCCTTGTCATGATCGTATAATTGGCCTATAGCCTATACGTATCAATAATATGCTTGTTATAATATGTTGTGCTACTTGCCAGGCTATTTATTAAACATAGCAGTGACTCCTTTATGAACTCTCTGTAATATCATGTTGTTGTTTTTATTGCTGTTGTTGTTTTGGGGACCGGAGGGGAGGGCTTGTAGAGTCATTTACAGAGCCATATTACAGACTTCGGACAACTCGGTTTATTTGGGCACAACATGGTGTATATTCCTTTGTTTAGTGCTTGCCTAACAAAGCAACAAGCGCCATATTGCTTCCTACATGGAGCCGAGTTGGCCAAACTCTGTAATAGATGGCTCTGAGGGCTAGGGATGCAGGACGCCCCCACCTTATTTTTAGTATACACTTTTCATAGTATACTTTTTTAATCACAATTTATGTTGAATGTTGACGAAGTAATTACATCTTACAATTTTGTCTTAAAGATAATAAAGTGTCAATGTTTGGCTCGCTGGAATCCAGCAGCGTGGTGCCCGAACATCCTTTTATTTTTGGAAGCGAGATGGTCGGCTATCCTTATCTGTGGGTGGAAAGGTACTCAAAATGTTATCGTTGTTTGGATCATCTGGTAACAAAATCATTATTCTATAGACAATATCTCCTTTTTTCACTTGCTCACTAGCGCGTAAGATTTAGAAACGGAATAGTTTGGGACAGGGAACGCCCTTCATTAGGGCGAGTGAAGTGCCCAAATATTCCATATTCGGCAGCAGGGTTAAGTAATATTATTCATGGCTCATTATTACATGTTCTACACTTGTCTTTTGATGGCGAAATTGCATTTCCATTACAATAAAAAAAAAGGGTTTTATGTTTGTTTATAACTCCCTTCGCTCGCTTGCAAATTGTAGAAACGGGGAGTATGATATTCTGCCAAGAGGCATCAGCTCCCCCTTTCAAAAACATTACGTGGCCATTTTCTGCTTGTAAAGATCTACTTGGAACTTTGGTGTGTCTCATTTTCCAAAGCGGTATATACATTATATAAATAACTTCAAGCCAATTTCGTTGTAGGAAATTTAATCCGGAATCCGATCATTCACTTTCTTCAATATATCAGTATGTATTTTAATCACCGAAGTAATATAATTTTATGAGAAATGAAACATGTATTCCTGAGGCGCTCGTTCTCTACGCTCGCTCACAAATATTGGTTATTATAATAGGAACAATGATAATAGTGATAATAATATTAATAATAATAACAATAATGATGATAATTATAATAATAATTATAATAATAATAATAATAATAATAATAATAATGATAATATTGATAGGAATTACGATAATATAATGGCTATTTCTCTGGATTTTATTATAATTGTATCATCATTGTTATGATTATTGAGTACGAAATTAATATCTTTACACTTGGCCGTCTTTCCCCTCCTCCCTATCCGAAATACGGATTGACGCCGTATTCTCTGAATTTACAACCTTTTTTCATTTTCGGAAATACGAACCCTTTTTCATTTTCGGAAATACGAACCCTTTTTCATTTTCGGAAATACGAACCCTATTTCATTTTCGGAAATACGAACCCTATTTCATTTTCGGAAATACGAACCCTATTTCATTTTCGGAAATACGAACCCTTTTTCATTTTCGGAAATACGAACCCTATTTCATTTTCGGAAAATACGAACCCTTTTTCATTTTCGGAAATACGAACCTTCGGAATTATGAACCCTATTTCATTTTCGGAAAAAAGAACCTTCGGAAAAACGAACCTTCGGAAAAACGAACCTTCGGAGTAACGAACCTTCGGAATAACGAACCTTCGGAATTATGAACCTTCGGAAAAACGAACCTTCGGAAATACGAACCTTCGGAAAAACGACATGTAACCGTAATTTTGTGTCCAAACCTGATTGGTTAAAATTTTTACATCGTAGGTTAGTTCGAAACAAAGTTCATCCGTTGATTTTCGGCACGTAAGCCCTATCCTCTTTAACAACAGAGGTATTTTGACGTTAGAATAAGCCTTATTCAATATATATTTGAGGTGTTTTGATTTGTTCTTGTTGTTGGTTTGTTCTTTTATCATCAACATCAAAAGAAAAATGTCAACATAACGTAATCTAACCCCGGTGTATACTTTCCCTAATTGAAAAAAAAATATATTCGATGAGTAGACTGTTTTAAAGCTTGAGAGTAGTGGCCTATGAGACAAATATTATGACAGAAAGTTGCACATAAAAATTATCCATCCACAGTTGGATAATACAAACCCAGAGCTACATTATAATTACTTTAACCCCCCCCCCCCTTCCCTCGTTATCGCAGCCTTTCTCTTCTTTTTATATTAGCATAGCTGGTTGAGAGAGATAGGTCACCCGAACATATTTTGTCGGTGCCAGGTAAAAATCTCCGAGGCACAAAATATCAGAAATAAAACTGTCAGAAATAAAAATATCAGAGGCATAATACGAGAGGCAATAACTTCAGATATATAAAGTGTATAAGAAACAAAGCTCCAGAGTCAACCTTTCTTTCTCGTTGCCACCCCCCCCCCCCCCCCCCACCATCTCTCTTTCTCTGTCTCTCTCTTTCTTCCTTTGATCTCTGCCAACCACACTGGGACTGCTGCAATGAACACTATGAACACGATGACAAAGAGAGCGGACAATTTATGCAGCTCCTCATTGTACCCTCCACAATAGCTCTAGTCGACAAAAGGACATCCCTTCACTGCTATTATGTGACACCTGTTCTACATATTTTTACAGGATAGCAATGAATGGATGTTCTTTTGTTAACCAGTGCAATTGTGAAGGGTACAATGAGGAGCTGCATAAATTGTCCGCTTCTTTGTTCGTTATGTTCATAGTGGAACTGTTATTTTAAAGTAGCTCTTGCCATCAGCCTTATCCTGGACAAACGGTAAAACTCTATTGAATATGACGAGTTGTGAACACTTCTACTGACATCCAGCGATATTATCTGAGTCTTGTTTCGTAAAATTTTTATCAATTACCTGGTGTTGAAATGTGTTGACTTAGCTGTGTAGAAAGAAGGACTTTAGCAAACTCCAAAGAATCCTCAACCCAGCAGGGAAAGTCACCTACGAAGTTCAGAGTCTGAAAGAAGCATGTGAATCTAAATGCATTCTAGAAGTAAAAAAAAAATTATTCCAAATGAAACTCAGCCATTGTTTCAATATCATTATTTTTTCATGCATTCGGGTAAACGACACATGCAGATGAATTACAGTACTCAACGTTTTCTAAATTCGTTTGTTCTCTTTTCTATCCGTATATACAATCACACTGTTACGTAATTTTATGTTTTTCCGTATTTGCCACGGGTTACGTCGCACATTCAACTTGTCTCTCTATGGTCGCCAATATATTGAATACTGTTTATATATGTACATGTATGTGATTTCATATGATATGTGTCACAAGGTAAAATGTGCGCAAAGCAGATTTCCAGTAGACTATAAAATTGGAATTGAATTGAAAGTGAAATTCAAGCAACACCGATAAGTGTAAGCCATAATGAAATTATTGCATTTTATTTACGACATTTTCTTACGATATTGTACTTGTTATTAACAAGTTAAATGAAGCAGGGCCCAATAACCTAAATTAGCATTCTTGCTATATATACAAAAGACGGAAAATGTTTAATAGGCGAGGATCATTTTATTGACACCAATGCACCTACCTAAATATAGCATATAACTTATAAGACCTAAAGACGTGGGAGGAGATTCACTATTAAAATAATTAAATCGAATTAAAATCAGCATAATCATTCATACCGGTATTTAAATCGTATAAATGATATTTTCAATGCATTATGATTTTCCACAACTTTATCTCCATTCTAGCACCATTATTTGTAGCTCTACCTAGCAAAAGTATTCATGCAAGAGTGTTAGATTTAGTTGTTTGGGGATTGTTGTTTTTGTTTTCTGTTTTATAAAATACAGTATTTTGTCATCTCGTATCATAAGAATTTAAACCTCAAAACTATATTCCAATAATTGTAATTTAGGGTGGTGCTAGTTGCTCTTATTACCATGGTATTAACAGTGGAATTTACTTTCAGCTTTCTGCACAATCAAAGAAACGTTAATCTATATACATGTAATACATATATATATATTAAAAAATGTTAATAATCACCATTTGATATTGTATAAAGTTACGTCCTTAAAGTGCGGGGTCGCATGGCGACCAAACAAACTTTTGTAAAAACATCAATAATTTGGATTGAATATTGAATTTCGATTGAATATTAATGAGTCAGAAAGAAGAGGATCTTGGGTATTTGATTCCAGTTCATTGTGACTTGGCCGTGAACCAGAATAGCCTGGTGGTTAAGTCGCTACCCGGCAAGCAGTAGATGACAGGTTCGAATCCCGCTGGTTCCAATTTTTCTGACTTGTGATTTTCATTACAGATCGAGCATACGATCTTTAACACTTGATTTGATTTGAATTTATTCTCATATTTCACAAAATAAGTAAAATATCAACACAATATAAGACAATACATTTGATTATAACAATACAGTGTGGCAAAGTAATTTCAGTATAGCAAAAAATGGCAGTAGATTGTAACAATGACAATAAATGAGTTCGAAATATGAAGGAACCTGCATAAAAAGCAGAGCTTGTAAAGTCTGCAGGTTCCTTTAAAATATTATGAAATCAGCAATCAAGGAGACGGAACACAAAAAATCAGACTACATTGGAAGAGCCAAAGGTAAGTGAAAAGAAATTGTGGGGTAAAGAATGAGAAGAAAAATGGAGAAGCTATAAGAATAAGAGAGAAAGAGAGGGGGTAAGAAAAGAGAGAGAAAATTCAATACTAACGCAGTAACGTACTTTTAAAAAAAGATACAAGGGTAGAAAACAAGGCAAATAAATAATTCATATTTGTTAAGTCCATAACTGGACAAAAGAGAGCATTTTAATTTACATTTAAACGTATTTAAGGATAAACAGTTGATTATTTCGTTAGGAAGATGATTCCAAAACCTGGGTCCTTCGAATACAATTGTTCTTTGAGCAAATAATGTACGAGTACGTGGAAGGTGGAATGAGTCCCTTTGGTGGGTAGGATAAGAATGGATGAGGTTGTTTCTTTCAAATAAAGATGAAAAATTTCCGGTAGATCGTCTTTTGAGAGTTGAAACATAAATATACCCAAGTGAAATTCGTATAGATCATGGATTTTTAGGATTTTATTTTTTAGAAATAATGGATTTGTGTGAGCATAAAAGTCAGATTGGTTAATCAACCTAATAGCCCGCTTTTGCAATTTAAATAACTTGTCTAATAGGGTCTTGTTTGTATTGCCCCAAGCCAATATACCATAATTTAATCGTGATGAAATGAGAGTCATATATAAGTTTAACAGAATATAATCAGGAAAAAAAGAATTTTAGTTTTTTTTTAGAATACCAATATTTCTAGAAATCAATTTATATAAGTAATTGATGTGACACTTCCAAGACAAATCATGATCGATATAGAGTCCAAGAAATTCGGTAGAGTCAACCTGTAATAAATTGACATTATCCATAACTACTTGACCAGGTAAACTTTTAAGAGAATTGCTAAATATCATAAAATTGGTTTTCTTAACATTAAGTGATAACTTGTTAGCTCTTATCCAAGACTGAACTGAACGAAGTTCTTTATTCAAAAGATTAAGTAGTGTATGTGGGCCACGGTGAGATAGAAAAAGATTAGAATCATCAGCAAACAAAATAAATGACAAAATATTGGAAGAATTTTTCAAATCATTACTATAAAGAATAAAAAGTAAGGGGCCAAGGAGTGATCCTTGGGGTACTCCGCAAGATATTGACTTCACTCTGGAATTTTTAACTGCTAAAGAAACAAATTGTTTACCAGAAGTGAGGTAGCTCCTGAACCAATCCAAGGCCCTCCCACGAATACCATAATGTAATAATTTGTATAACAAAATATCATGGTTGATCGTGTCGAAGGCCTTGGAAAGGTCCAGGAATATACCAACAGTGTGTAAGGACTTATCAACAGCACATGCAACAGCACATCAATAAAAGAAAGTAAAGCATGAACAGTTGAATGTTTTTTCCTAAAACCAAACTGAGAATCACATATTATTTTACAGTCTGTTAAAAATTTAATTAAGCGCGAGTACATTAATTTTTCAAGTAACTTTGAAATGGATGTGAGAAGTGAGATTTGACGATAATTGCAAATAATCTCGTTTATCATCTTTTTTTAAAACGGGTATAACTTTTGCTTACAAGGAACAACGCCATTTAGTAAAGATAGATTAAAAATATATGTCAATGGTGAGAGTATTACATTAATTACGTTTTTCAAAAGGAAATTTGTAAGTTCATCACTTCCAGGACTCTTGTTACATTTTAAATTATTAACAGTGTCTTTAACTTCGTATTCAAGTATCGGGGTAAGGAAAATAGATTGCGGATTAGGATTCTTTAAAAAAGATTTAAATCCTCTATCAGGTTCAGGGATATTCTTTGAAAGGTTGGAACCAATTTGAACAAAGTAATTGTTAAACAACTCAGCCATAACAGGATCTTCGATTATTTCCCCATTGTGTGAGATTTCCTTTGTTGGTTCGGAATTCCTGTTTGAATGTAGGACCTTATTTATCACCTTCCACGTACTCGAAATATCATTCTTGTACTTTAATGTTAAATTGATCAGAAAAATACATTTTTTTGGCAAGACGTAGGGAAGTTGTCAGAACATTACGATATATTTTCTTTTAAGTTTGTCAATTCCAGTGTGTTTCTTATATTTACAAAACAGATTATTTTTACGGTTGATAGATTTAAGGAGAGATTTAGAGATCCAAGGAAGTCTAGGTGTCTTTTTATATGTAGAGCGGGAAAACTTCTTAAGAGGGATTGTAGCGTTATAAGTCGACATAAAAAGGTCCAAGAATTTGTCAAAACAAGTATCCGAGTCTTGAATGTTATAAATAACATTCCAGTCGATCTGTGCTAATCTCTCTCTAAGTCTATTTAAATTTTCTTCAGAAAAATCTCAAACACTAATTGATGCAGGTTTATTGTTACCTCTGCCGAGAAACACTTCAACAAAAATAGGGAAATGGTCTGACATATCAGACATCAAAATTTATTTGAGTTGATGAATAAAAGAATGAAATTGGTCCACATTCTTACAGAGACTTCTAACATTATGGTGCATGAGAAAGAGTTTGTCTTTTGAATACAGGGGCGTTGCCGGAAACTTCCTTAGAATCTTTACAGGTGGACACGGGTGAATTACCACTCGACCTAAGAAGATCCATGCTTAGTAAGGTATACAAAGCAAAAATAAGGCAAAACCCCACACAAAACCCCACACATCCACTCCAATCCTCCTTGAAGAACTGCTGGCAATTTGAGTATGAAAATAATAAGAAAGTGCGTAAACCCTTTGGTTTGAGAGTTATGGAAGATGAAATATATAATAATAATATGTTCCATTTATATAGCGCAGCTACTATATGAATATACTCTACTGCGCTTAATACAAAGTATCACATTATTACCCCGCTTTAGCCAAGCTGCCATGATAGGCGCTAAAGCATTCAAGGAATTTCTTCCTACCGGGTACCCATTTACTTCACCTGGGTGGAGAGTGGCAAATGTAGATTAATGTCTTGCCAAAGGACATTAGCGCCGTGGCGGGATTCGAACCGCGAACCATGTGAGCCACAGTCCGGTGACGTATCCACTAGACCACGACACCTCTACGACATTCAAAAGAGTATTGGTAATAAAGAACATACCCTGGCAAACGAATCACTCATGTCTTTTACCCCATGCCGCCTTGGCATCTCTCTCCACCAGAAGCGTCATTGGCGCTACATGAGCTTGTGTCAAAAAGTGATAACATGTTTTATCAATACAATACAACTCTGGGGCCGTATTCTGAAAACGGTGTTATCTTTTTTGATAGTAAAACGATGTTAATTGTCATAACAAATTAAAATCAGGACAAGTCATTGGTTAATGATTGCGCAAAGATGGCTGTGCCCGCGTAAAGTTAACAGAGACATCTGCGCAAGCACCAATGATTAGTGTTTATTGCGCGCAGTTTCAATTTGTTATGACAATTGACACAGTTTTCCTTAACACAAAAGATAACACAGTTTTCAGAATACCGCCCAGGAGTATATTAATAAAATGTGGAGAAATAATCTCCATATTTATACTGATGGTTCTAGAGACCCTGCAAACGGCAGCGCCTCTGCTTGCTATTATGTGCCTGCAATGCGGGTAGTTGAATGTAAAAGAATGCAAAACTTCACATCATCTTACAGATCAGAATTGGCCGCAATTGTCTCGGCACTAAAATTTGAATGTTTATAATAAAGTGGTAATTTTGACAGATTCTCTGAGTGCTATTCAAGCAATCAAGAAAAACAATAACGACAATTTCGTAAAAGAAATTATAATCACCGATACATGTCTTAAATACAAAGGCACAATAATCTGCTTAGAATGGATCCCATCTCATTGTGGGGTCCAAGGGAACGAAACGGCTGATTTCTATGCGAAAACAGCCCTAAAACAAAGAATAGAGATTAATAATGGATTGAATATCCAAGAAACCAAACATATTTTAAGAATTCTCATACAAAATGAATGGCAGAAGAGATGGGACAAGTCTAACTCAAAATTAAGAAAATACCAAAAAGTGGTCTCAGAAAAACCATCATTTCAGTATCTCTGCACCGACAAAAGTGGTGAAAAAAGGAGTCACAGATTACGCTTGGCAGGTTTGGGTTTGAATGACTTCCTGTTTAAGACAGGAAGACACACAACTGGAAAGTGTGATTTTTGTAACGAGAGAGAAACGGTATACCATTTTTTATATATTTGCCCTAGGTTTATCATTCAATGCGCCCTGTTACTTGCGGAATTAAATGTGAGCAATGTCTCTGAGGCGGAACGCAAAGTGGAGAATCTCAGTGTCAAGACACAAGGTGCACTCGTCAGATATTTCAAAAGGACTCGTCGATTTTTAATTGGTTGCCAAGAGGGCAACTGTGATAGTAAGGTGTAACCAAATAAAGAGAACGGAATCGACGTAAATCGGATATGATTTATGTTGTGACCATTGAATGTTAATGTGGACACTCATACTGTATAAGGTGTCAAGAGGCCCTCGGCGCAAGCGCCTCGGTTTTTCTAGCCTCTTGTCGAGGCCCTGGCGCTGGCGCTGGCGCTGTTGAAATCCTTGGCGATATGGAGAAAAACCGAGGCGCTTGCGCCGAGGGCCTCTTGACACCCGACCTGAATTATATATTCATGAGGCACGATTTCCTACTGAATTATGCATGAAAACGTGAATAGTTAGATAACCGCGGCGATCGCCCAGCAAATTGGCCAATGAAATCTCAAGGATTTCTTACTTCAGTTCTGGACTAGTCTATTATTATTATTATTTTTTTTTTTTGGGGGGGGGGGGGATTACGTAAATCTTTTGCTCAAAATACATTCACAGGCAAGCACATTATGAAGAATTCGATCTCTATCTTACAAACCATGGTAATTTGAAATAAGACAAATGTACATATTTCTCAAGAGATCATCATATATTTACAAATAATGAAGAATGGGCAATAAAAGTCACCGTTCAACAATAGATGCATCTCCATCAATTCTGATGTAACCAAGGAGTTACCAGCAACTTCACTGCCCGGCAAGGCCCCGGGGGATCCGCCTGGCCCAGCTCGCGAAGCTAAGCAGCGCAGCATGCAGTCTCCATCCCTGGCCCACGGAGGTAATCAGCACAGAGCGATAGCGCGTGAAAAATAACACTTTCCATAGCCAGTAGGCAGATTCACAAAAACATCTTGTCCTTTAAGTGCAGATTTGATTGCATCAACTTGCAAATCTTTGAATCTGTCAATCTTCAACATTCTAGTGGCATATTCTAAGCTCTTACAAATATCGTCATCACTCGTCGTGGAAGAAACGTTGAACGCCATTGAAATAGCTTGCAGTCGAGTCATGAATATTTAACATTACGTCATGGTAGCTCGCGCTTATTGGATGATTTTCACCGACCAAAATTTGGTCGGAATATTCGTCAAAACAATGAAATACAAAAGAAATTCAGATCAGGTGTCAAGAGGCCCTCGGCGCAAGCGCCTCGGTGTTTCTGGCTCGCTTCGCTTGCCAGAAATTTTGCCTCCATATCGCCAAGGATTTCAACAGCGCCAGGGCCTCGACAAGAGGCTACGGTTTTTCTGGATCGCTTCGCTCGCCAGAAATTTTGCCTCCATATCGCCAAGGATTTCAACAGCGCCAGGGCCTCGACAAGAGGCTACGGTTTTTCTGGATCGCTTCGCTCGCCAGAAATTTTGCCTCCATATCGCCAAGGATTTCAACAGCGCCAGGGCCTCGACAAGAGGCTAGTTCTACGAGGAATCAGAAAGAGCGCCCCCTGCTCACGTTTGAGAGACATAGGGAATACTTGTATTCCTAAGACGCCCTCGAAATGCACCTCAGGCGGGCTTGTCAGGATAACGTTGTAAAATCAGGGCAGGAGTGGCGGTCCTGCATGGTATCCTGGAATCTGTACCTTTCTAACTAAAAGTTAGACCCACGGATCAACAAATAAAGTATAAGTGAAAAGAGCAATTTAGCAAGGCAACAATAGTCAAAATTGACAAGTTTGCCTATATTAAAACAACAACAACAACAATTTGAGGATCGCCATAGATAGTAAATTGAGACTTTTCAAACTTTCATAACTTTCTCATTTCGTAACCGATTTTGATGGAACCTTTTTTTCAAATTGCTTCTCTCTATCCCCTCTCTTCATAAAAATTGATTTCCCCCAGGGGTTTCATTCTCCTTTAAGCTGACAGGAGAGGATCTTGCAAAATATTAAGCAAAAGCTTGATGGTGATTGATGAAATAAATTCCTCCTTTTCAGCATTTTAATAACAACACATTTAATTGAAGATAGTTAATCAGTTGTCTCACGATGTGCAAACGTAAACGTCGTGAGACAACTGCACATCGTGAGACAACTGATTAACTCTCTTCAATTATTCTTCACCACGATGAACCTCTTCCTATCTATTAACAACACATTTCCTTTCATTCTGAGTCATTTTTTAAAATAGGAATGGAAGCTATTTTATGGGAAGCGACTGCTAGCAAGAAAACAAGCTTTTGCTAGCAGTTACTTGGTGGGAAGATCTGGACATGCAAGCAAAATGTTAGAAAAGGCTTTTACTAGGTATTATAGATACAACCGATTCTGTAAACATGCAAACGAAAGAAAAAAAAAAGGATCGAACAGAAATAAATTATCCAATTGAATCTGCAAACTAATTATATCAATACCAGCATCCGATCTCTCTCTCTCTCTCTCTCTCTTTCTTTCCCTTTATTTCTCTATATCCCTCCCCCTCTCTCCCTCCCTCTCTTTCTCTCTCACTATTTCGCTCGCTCAACAACCCCTTTATTATCATTAACGTTTTTAATTCGTTTTTCTCTTTCTATATCAAAATGTATACTGTCGTGTTTTTCCCGAAGTAAAGCTATCCTATTCTCACACTACTTTTCGAATTGCACCATAAAGAACAGTTTGATGCGCATGATTGCATATAATCCATATTCAGCCAAGAATTTTCAAATACAAAAATTATGTTTTGAATAAGCTGCTTTTCCGGTATTGTTTATGATTTTTTATGAAGTTTACACGGCAGATTGTGTATCACTACGGGTCAAGGCCGTACACTTATACCACTCGGGGTAAAATTATTATCGCCCCCCCCCCCCCCCCGAAAACAATCCTGCGTACGTCAGTCTTGCTACGGGTTAAAAAACGATTAGTGCAAACTGCAATGACTTATTAGTCAGGCTCACACGAAGATAGCTTCAAGTTTCGCTTGTAGTTTCATACCGTATGAACGACTCGTACTTTCGAAACTTTGGTTGGTTGGTTGGTTGGTTTTATTTTCCGTATAAAAAGATCATCAGTACACACTTATAAATATACATGTACAAGAATTAAATCAAGAATTAACACAAACAAAATAATAACGGCTGGAAAGCTCTATTCAGAGCCATTAACCTAATGGCTCTGTTCTTCCTAAGGATGTCCAGAAAAAGAAAAACAACAACAACGAACAAACATTAAAAAAAAAAACCTGCAGAACAAAAAATAAATAAAATAGACATACATACTGTGATATAAAATATAAGAAATATGTCATGTACACAGTACCCAACGTCCCCACCCTAACCCTCTGTATTTTACATAACACCCCCTCCCTATCCCGAATACACCAAAAGTTTATATGTCAAAATCTTGTATTTATTCATCTAGGCCATTTCGAAATAAAACAAGTGTGTTTGGTCTTCGTAAGTTAATTGGAATGTACGTTTACAGTTAGTATTAGGTTTGGGTAAGACTAAGTCATCAACATTTCTTAAAGGGATACGCAACCAGGCGGCTGTGGGGAAAGTCAGGATTGCGTAAGCCCCATTCACTCGTACACAAAGTTTGTGCGTAGAACGCGTCCGTTGGACTACTGGGATTATATTTCGGACTGCACGAAGCCGACCGAATCTCGCACGAGAGCTCGAGCTCAGGCGGAGCGTGCATGTTGCACAGCGACTAGTCTGTCCGAAGATTGAACCCCACGGGGCAACGGCATGATCAGGTAACGAACACGGTGCCCTCTCGCGGCATAAAAACGTCCACAATCTGCGATTGAGTATCCCTTTAAGGCATAATTGTTTGGGTTTTTTGTATGAGAGATTATTCTGCAGATATTCAGCAGTTAAATTGTAGAAAATCTTATACAACATTATATTCATGTGCTAAGATTTCCCATTATAAGAGATCATGAATTTGGAAAATTGATGTACGAATTTGAGGGTTTATCTTGAGAATTATTCTCCCAGGCCTATTTTGAAGTTTTTGAAGTTGGTCAAAATAAATCTTTGGGGAGGATTGCCATATAATATCGGCATAATCGAAATTAGGAAGGATCACATATTGATAGATTAGATTTAGATATAAGATTCACTTAAAGTATTTCTCAATCTGCCTAAAAAGCCTACCATTTTCCCTACTTTCTTAACAACTTCACTTACATGAAAATCCCATTTTAACTCAGAGTCTATAATCATTCCCAAATATTTAATATTACTAACCTGTTTAATAACGCTGGTTCCAAGTTTTAAGTTCAGTGTGTGATGTTTTCAAAGCATTGACTTCGTCCCTATTAACATTGATACTGTTTAAGTTTACTTGTAGTTCTTGAACCACAAGTGAGTTTGTAATAACGCCGAACCATGAGCAGCGGGGGCCTCCGTCGTAGTTAACCACCGTGTAGACAGTTTAGCAGATCTAGACTCCGTGTTATAAGGATGACCTCGCGTGACTTGTAATTTCAGAACGTTTCAACGGGCCCTTGTGAATTACCCTCGTCGTTGCTTAGTCAGTCGTTGTTCCCGTATGAACGTAGCTTTAGTGGAGATCGCACTGTTGAACAACTAATTTGAAAAGGATGCAAAATGATTTTACTGAGGGTGTACTAGTTGTGCTTGACGCATAGAGATTGTAAATTTATACACCGTGAGCTATCAACTACTAGTTCAAACATTGCAATGACAGTGCGCTGATGAAGTTTCTAGGGGTATCAAGTGACTCCGACTTGTGTAAGATTTGCCTGGCTCTCCAACCTTAATCTGTCCCTCGAGCTGAAATACGTCACCCCCCCCCCCCCCCCCCCCCCCGCCCCCCCAAAAAAAAAGAAGAAGAAGAAGAAGAAGACTCTAAATGGCTATTACTGCGAGAAATCGAACCCAACCCGTGAATCCCCGAGTGGAATGCACGCGAGTGATAAAATAGAGCTATGTCGAGGAACGGTGACCGATAAGTTACGAAATGGATGAGCATGATGATACGGTGAATGAAAGACCACATCGTGAAAAAGGTGATGTCATTGTGTCACCGGTTGAATATGATAAAACGGTCCTGCTTGACGAGAAGGTCGAGCTGGACGATGATGGTGATGTTGATTTATGTAGAGGCTCCTGTGATGGTAACGACATTTATTGCGTCGGAAAGCATGATGACAGCAGTGCATGTGATGTCAACGATGCCATTTATACTAACACAGCCGATCATGAAAATGATGACGACATGACAATGGAAACATCATCTCAAGGCTACGATACGGATGATGTCCTCGCCCATCACTTCTTTGTCGACCACCACCAGGTCACAGACGAAGTGGACAATGTCCAACTAATGGACCGAGCCGAACGAGCGATGGTGCTAGAACTCGAACCGTTACATCAGTCAGCAAGTGGAAGGCCATGTCAAGTCGGAAAGAATGACACGGCGAAAAATGACGTCCATAATGACGACAAGCCTGATGACGACCGACGTGTCGACTCAGGAGACGGCGTTGGTGACATTGATAATGCCAAAGGTAATATAAGCTACTCTATGCATTAAGGTAGCTACTATCAACCTACCTTTATGATGATATTGATGATAAATGATGATGATGATGATGATGACGATGATGATAATAATAATAATAATCATGATGATTATGACGATGGCGGCGGTGATGATGTTGATCGTGGTGATCATGACGATCATGATTGTTTATGATGCTGTATGATATTGATAAATAATTGATGATAATTGATGATAATTGATGATGATGATGATTATGATTGTTGATGATGATTATGATTGTTGATGATGTACACTGTAAAAACTGAAGTGCTACTTTTTCGGTGCTCGTATAGTGACTGCACCTGTATGCTAATTTACAAGCAAACAAAAAAAATGTGACCGTGGCGAGCCTCGAACCAGGTTCCGCTGATTGAGAGGCGCTGATGTTACCGACAGACTAACAAACGCTTCTTGCAATCCAGCTTCGTCATGGGAGTCAAGTAGATAACATGAACTATGTGGTGTCGTAAATGCACTACGTTACAATAAGATCTGCTCTAAATCGTACGATGTGAGTTAGTCTAGCGGTAATGTCAGCAATTCTCGATCAGCGGACCCTGGTTCGAGGCTCGCCAGAATCACGATTTTTTTTTTAAACGAATGTTTAGCAGTTTAAGGAGCCGGTCCAGCTCCCGTGAAAGTGCTGAAATAGCACGCTGTGTGCATTCAAATAGCACTCTGAGTGCAGTCCCTATGCAAGCACTCAGAAAGTGCTAAATTCAGCCCTCCTGGTGCTGAAAACAGCACTTAATTTTTTAGAGTGTAAGCTATTGCTGATAAACATAACTGTGAGGATGACGATGACAATGAGGACTCGACGGAGGATAATGATGATGGTCTATGATAATGTATGATATTGACGATTAATATGTATCGTGCTCATGATGACATGTTGATTATTGATGATTTTGATTGTGATGCTGATTATGATGATGATGATGGTGATGATGATGATCGTGTTGATTAGGCATATGTCTAAGATGTTCGTAATGACAATAATGATGATCGATGATGACGAGAAATCGATGGTTTTGGACACAGAGATACAGAGACATTCCAATATGTTGTTCATACAGGCAGTCATCTAGCTGTTCGGTACGTCTACATGGGTTACGTTTTTCCGAAGGTTCATAATTCCGAAGGTTCGTTTTTCCGAAGGTTCGTTACTCCGACGGTTCGTAATTCCGAAGCAGGCCCCTGGGAGCCCTTAGTTACCAAGTCACTCACATGTGACTTATTAAAGCCGTAGCTTACCTACAAATATACTTTCTTAGTAGTCGGGTAAACTAACAAATCAATCGCTAGTTCAGTGTTCTTCACAGCTGTGTCATTCGCGTTCATTCCACAGTTAAGACTACATCGCTTTTGATCATCGGTGTACAATATAGCCATTTTGAGTCTTCTGCTACTTTTTCGTATGGAGTATATTTTAGTTCAAGGTTTTATAGATCAGCAAAACTAACACAAGATGGAGATTTTTGATACCTCCTAACTGAAACTTAGTCATCGCAACGTTTGAAAGAATATGGCTAAATGACTGTGTTAAATTTTACATAAGCACGACAGACGAATAGTATTAAAATAATTTAATACTATTCGCTTGTTTTCAAATCAGTTCCACAGTAGGATCACAAGTAATTGCAGTGTGCCCTAACTTTGTCAACCCGTAGTGATAAAATTATAGTGTGTGAAAGAAATTCAGTTGTAAGTTTGTTCGTAAAAAAAACTGGTACATATATAGATGCGATGTATCTAGAAATTCTTGGCTGAGTTTTTAATCCGTTTATGATTTATGCAATCATGCATTAAACCGATCATTCTGTATGGTGGGGTCCGAAAAGTAGCAATTGTTCGTATTGTGTGTGCAGTACAGGGTAGCTCGCTGGGTATGATAGAGAAAGAAAAATGAAGCGAAAATGAAGCGAGAATATCAGTGATAATAAAGAGGTTGTTGTTGTTCATTCTTTTGTGATTTCTGCCAAATGTTATGGCCAAATGTATGTCATGTTAAGATTATTTATGAATCCTAAGATGATATGGCCCCTCCCCCGCCCTCGCATTTAATTCATCAGTTGACCCCCCCCCCTCCCCCGATGGCAATTGCTAATTAAAATAACAGTTCGTTGCAGCAGTCTCAATGTGGTTGGCAAAGCTCAAAGGAAGAAAGAGAGAGAGAGAGAAAGAAAAAGAGGGGGGCAGCGAGAAAGAAATTACTCTGGAGGCTTTGCTTCCTATAAAGTTTTATATCTGAAGTTATTTCCTCTCATATTTATGCCTGTGATATTTTTGTCTCTGACAGTTTTACTTCTGATATTTTCTTTTGCCTGTGAGATTTTTACCTGGCACCGATAAAATATGTTCAGGTGATATAACTCTCTCTCTCACTCTGAACTAGCTGTGCTAATGTAAAAAGAAGCGAAAGTCTGCGATAACAAGGGAAGGTTGGGGCGTTAAAGTAATTTGGATTTTTTTTAATGGTAGGGCAATAGGCCTATAGAGAATAATAATGTAGCTCTAGGCTTGTATTAGCCAAGTGTGCATGGAGAATCTTTATGTGCAACTTCCTCTCACAATATTTGTCTCATAGGCCATTAATTTTTGGCTCCTAAGCAGTCTACTCATCGAGTATCATCAGATCATTCTTATCCACTAGAAAGTATACACTGGGGAATATAGATTACGTTATGGTGACAATTTTCTTTTGCTGTTGATGATAACAAACCAACAACCACAACAAAACACGTCGAATTATACCTCTGTTGTTAAAGAGGATGGGGCTTACGTGCCGAAAATCAACGGATGAACTTTCTTTGGAACTAAACTACGATGTAAAACTTTTATCCAATCAGGAGAAAAAGAGGAAGAAAATTACCATACCGTATACTGGTACGCGATGCGCCGCGGCGGGTCGGTCAAGCACGGATCCGGGGAGCGTTTCATCAAGAGTTTTGTCATTGATTTTTATCGACAACAGTTGTTATAAGCTACTGAAATCCTTGCATCTGATTGGCTGAGAGCAAATTTGTCGGTAAAAATCACTGACAAAACGCTTGATGAAACACTCCCCAGTACACATGCAAATTACATACATGAAACAATGAGCGGTTATGCACAGGCAAATCCATGAGAGAGAGGGAGAGAGAATAAAAAATAAGATAAGGAAATAAAAGAACATAAAAATGAAAGTGAAGGGGTAGGATGAAGTGAAGAGCAGAATGGAGAGCTATAGGATAATGATGAGGAGGATTATATGAGAAGTGATTGTGTGTGTGTGTGTGGTGTGTGTGTGTGTGTGAGGGGGGGGGGGCAGGGGAGGTGGAAAGCAATAACGCAACAAATAAATATTTAGGCATTACTCCCAGTGTTTAAGATTGTATGCTCGATCTCATTGTAATGAAATTCACAAGTCAGAACTAGCTGGATTCTAACCTGTCATCTACTGCAGGCACCTGGGAACGATTTTGTTACTGGGGGTGCTGTGAGCAAAAAAAATGGTCCTCAGCATTTTGGGGTCTTTTTTAAGTCCAGAAATCTCTGACAAGCAAAACGAAACAAAAAAAAAAAAAAAAAAAAAGATCCGCAGCCTTTAGGGTCTCTTTTTAACTACATTTTAGCCACACCACCCCCAGCATCCTCAGCCTTCTAGGGGCCTGGATGGGGATGATGATGCTGATGAACAAGCCTAACTCGAACAGTTATTGATAGGCTCTGTTAATTGTACAGTACTATAATTATGAGTAAACTTTTTCTTAGTAGCGTAGGCATTAGGGCGAAAGGGAATTGAAAGTCACCTCCACTCCACCCCCCCCCCCATTTTTATATTTTTTTCGATACATGCACAACCGTATTTAATTTCTGTTGGTATTGAACTTTAAAGCGGTTTCTGATTAATAGATATTTCTACGTGGTAAACCAGAAAGAGATGACTTAGCCCCATTGAAAATTTGAAATTAAAGTAAATCGCAACCATGTCATCAGATTGCTAATCACATACCTAATTTACAGAAAACCCTGTATGTCTCCACTAGGAAGAAATATAATTGTAGAAACTCTCTAATCAAGCCACCTGTCTACTGTGGTCAGTGGTCACTATTCTTTTCTGCTTAGCTTTGGTGGTCTTTACCCACAGGTTTTGACTCTAATATATGCACGTGTTTTCATCTTCTCTCGCAGATCAAAAAGACGAGAAGAAGAATGGAACCAGAATCTTCCTGGCTGTCAAATCGGCATACTTTCTTTTGTTCTCCGGTAAAATGAAGTTCTGTTTATTATCTCTTTAATCAGTTATTCTCATAACGCGTTGTGATAAAACAAATCATTAGAATTATGGATCTGAGATAGCAATAGATTTTATCAACCGTTGGGAATGGATGGATGTATTCTTATGCTTGTGTCAGTTTTAGGCTTTAAACAACAGTCGTTCTGATCTGATTTTTCATTCCACAGGAGAGTTTCAAAACTAAAATGTTTGTAAATAACTTAATTTACCATTTAATCTTATACACGTGATTGTACTTTTACTACCAAGACATGCGAGCAATGAAAAAGCTTTCCGTGCTTTCAGGTTTTGTTTAAAAAAATTTAAAGATGAATATTATCAATATCTGTCTGCGGAGTACATTTGCAATACAAAACTAACTTATTGTTAAAGTTGAGTTTTGTGGAAAATTTTATATGTCTGATTCTTCTACAGGTCACGTGAGTTTGTTCCCATTTATTCCAGTCTATCTATCTTATCTCGGTCTGGGTGTCATGGAGATAGGTAAGATCAGGGCTCTGGAACCGTTTATCGGTATGTTG
The DNA here is from genome assembly GCA_025617745.1 of Heliocidaris erythrogramma. Classification (NCBI taxonomy): domain Eukaryota; kingdom Metazoa; phylum Echinodermata; class Echinoidea; order Camarodonta; family Echinometridae; genus Heliocidaris; species Heliocidaris erythrogramma. The sequence continues at coordinate 23,437,851 of CM046870.1, forward strand.
GCAACACCAATGTGCGGAACAGTGGCCGACAGATTCAGTAGGCATAAATGGATGCTTCTGGTGTGTCTCTGCGGAACAGCATTGGTATACGGGAGCAGCATCTTCCTGCCTCTCTTCACCCATGAAAGCAGCTACATCTTCTCAAAACATACCAAACCTAAGATGAACAATTATACCTATGATATGGGAGTACGGGAAATGTTTGACAGCTTCTTCAGCCATCACCCGCATGTGGAGGCAGTCATGAATTCCTGCAATTTACGCTACTTCTTCTACTCTGGTTTTGAGGAGTCCATCGAGGAAAGCTCTTGTAATTTTACGAGTAGTGAGAAAAGGTTTGGACCTGCTATGACGGTGCTTCTCGAAGACATCCAGGGATGTTCTTTCACCAATCACTCCTCATTGATCGGGAGCAGTGATGGTGTTACTCCAGATGTGAAGTGTCTATTTTGTGATGGGAGGATGAAGGCGTGTGCCTACCAATATCAAACGACAAGGTACGGGAATCTATCGGGAAACTTTAAAGATGCTTTGAGGAGTTCTTCATTAAATGGCACAGCACAATTTCCCGGAGGAGAACTTAAGAAGAGAAATCTTCTTGGTGTTTTTGCCATTATGCTGATGATAGTCATCGTCGGTGAAATGTTTGCTTATTCGTCAGTGCCACTTCTGGATGCATCTACCATGACTCTCATCGACGAATACAAAGAAATAGGACAGACTTTTGAGTATGGGCGACAACGAATGTGGGGTGGTATAGCCCATGGTCTTCTTGCACCCCTATCGGAATCGCCGTCGATGCTTACATTGCATCTCACCCAAACGCATTCAACAATTACCTTCCCGCATTTGCTTTCTTCGCGTCCTTCATGGCACTTTGTGTTGCAACGACTTCGGCTATTCCAATTCGCGCTAAAGCACGTACCACGGAATCCTTCCCAAGGACGCCAAAAATTTCTTGTTGAAACCCAAGGTGATTCTCTTCTTCTTCGTTATGTTCATCACTGGAATCCTCGTTGGATTCATTAACACTTACCTCTTTTTGTTCCTCGCCGAATTAAATGGAGGAGTGACCGTTATGGATTGACACTGACCGGTACGTGCGCTGCTGAAGTGCCTTTTATGATGTTCTCGTCTAAACTCATCGATAAGTTGGGACACCGAGGTGTCATTGGGATTGCTCTCTTTGGCTTTGTCCTGAGGTTTGTCGGGTACTCGCTTCTGCAGAATCCATGGGCAGTCATACCGATTGAACTCCTGCATGGGGTGACCTATGGTTCCATGTGGCCAGCTAGCACCTCCTATATCCATCACATCTCCCCTCCAGATATGGCGGCAACCATGCAGTCCCTCACATACAGCATCAGGGGTGGTTTAGGTAAAATAAAAAACTGCTGTTTTACATTTGTGCACTAGCGCATCGAAGTTATTATGCGAAACATCAGTCAACAGCCTCCAAATTAACAGAAATATATACTTATTTCAAACCTTGCATTTTTGGTGATAACATGTTAAACATTAAGAAAATATACTCACGCACTATCTCGCTCGTTATTAATCAGATTAATATAATGTGCTCTTGCATTCCGGTTCGTAGCCTCTTCCATTTTATTCCTCTGTGTGGGCGCCTATCCCCCACAACCAAATAAGTTCTGTTTTATTGACTCCTCTTGTATCGAGTATCACGATTTGGTTAAGCTTAACATGATGGGATATAGTTGTGTAGATGGCTTTTTAAGAATTCTTCCTATACCATGTATATCTGGGTGGAAATGGGCAAAAATAGGTTAATTTCTTGTCAAAGTAAATCAGTGCTATGGGTGAAATTCGAACTCCGTACCATAATCTTCACAGACAAGTGACTTATCCACCAGACCACGACACATCCTATTTCTGTTGCCCCCTGAATCACTCTGTGTCTCTATGGTTAAACCAGGGAAATGTAACTAAGTTACATTTCCCTGGTTAAACTTCCCTCTTATCTGTTAATTATTGTATGTGTTTCAACCACAGGCAAGGGCATTGGAACTATACTGGGTGGGGTCATTTACCATAACTATGGAGCGAGGAGTTTGTTCCGGAGTTCGGCCATTTTGTCCCTCGTAACACTCTTCTTCTACTGCTTCATCAGCCTTATCCTGGACAGACGGGAAAAATCTACTGAATATGACGAGTTGTGAATACTTCTACCGACATTCGACGATATTATCTGAGTCTTGTTTTATAAAACTTTTTATCAATTACCTGGTGTTACAAAGTATTATGTTATTTAGTTGTGTAGAAAGAAGGACTTTGAAACTCCAAAGAATCCTCAACCCATGCAGCAGCGAAGGTCACCGGCGAAGTTCAGAGTCTGAAAGAAGCATGTGAATCTAAAAGCATTCTAGAAGTAAAACAAATTTATTCCAAATGAAAATCAGCCATTGTTTCCAGATCATTATGCTGTCATGCATTCGGGTTAACGCAAGGCCGTATGCAGAAATTTTTTCCTGGGGGGGGGGGGGGGGGGGGGCAAGATGATCGCTTTCAAAGGAACCCATAACTTGAAGTCTAAAACCCAATTAAAAAAAGTATGATTTTGAAATTTCTGGGGGGGGGGCAACTGCCCCCCTGCCCCCCCCCCCCCCCCCCGCTGCGTACGGCCTTGGGTTAACGACACATGCAGATGAATTACCGTACTCAACTTTTTTCTAAATTCATTTGTTCTCTTTGCTATCCGTACATACAATCACACTGTTACGTAAGTTTATGGAGTTTTTCCCAATGGGCACGTCGCACATTAAACTTTGATTTAGTTTTTTGGGAATGTTGTTTTTGTTTTTTGTTTTATAAAATACAGTATTTTGTCATCTCGTATCATAAGAAATATAAACCTCAAAACTATATTCCAATAATTGTAATTTAGGGTGGTGCTAGTTGCGCTTATTACCATGGTATTAACAGTGGAATTTACTTTCAGCTTTCTGCACAATCAAAGAAACATTAATCTATATAATACATAGATATATTACAAAATGTTAATAATCACCATTTGACATTGTATAAAGTTACGTCCTTAAAGTGCGGGGTCGCATGGCGACCAAACTTTTGTAGAAAACATCAATAATTTCGATTTACTAGACTAATTAACAAAGACTTTCCATATTGTAATTTTCCTAACTGACAAAAAAGTCCGTTCTTTAAAATCTTTTAGTCTGATGGGATTGAAAGCTGAAGGAGGGTCAATATCCTGGGGTGGATCCTGGATTTTGTATTTTAAAAAAGGGGGTATCCACTTCACAAAGAAGAAAAATCTTTGACAAGCAAAAACAACAAAGGAGGGTTATCACGCAAAACAAAAAAGGGGGAGGTTAATTTACTACATCTATGACAAGCAAAACAGTAGTTATGTTCACACGTAGTACATAGCAGCTATGTAAGCATCGATGCTATGTAAGTTTCAAAAATCATAATTGATAGGATTGAAGTAAATTGAATATATCATAAAGAAATGTGAGAAAATTACAATGCCCCGACCGGGATTCGAATATTTCCAGTACGTTCAGACAGGCCATGATCGACTTGCTTCTATCACCCACTCGTGACTGTTCATCGCTCATGATCACTCGCTGCCAAAACAATAATTACTGCGTCACACAGAGTGACCCGAGTATAATTGGTATGCATGGTCAAACGCGCGGAAGTTTGTGCACAGGGGTCATATCATGCGAAGCTTTTTGTTTTGAATAATATTTTATTTGTCTTCATAAATCAACATAATAACACAATAACAATTCATTTGTAATATCGATAATACAATCAACTAGCAAATACATGTGTTATAATACTTAATTTTAAATAAACCTTGTACATGTCAAAATTGACTGAACTCCAATCTTATGCCAAAATAAAACACATGCATGCACACTATATTCTCTGGTAAGCACATGTAAATCAATATCTAAAGACCACATCATATTTTAGTTAAGGTCTGATTCTGAAAGAGCAGATTCTCAGCTTTAAAATGATATATAACTCATTGGATGTTCATAACTCAATGTACAAAGAGAAGAATGCACAGTCCCTCATAATGTTACTTCTTAAATAAGGGTTTAAAGTTTGCAAAGTGTTGTGCTAAGGTGACAAAAGGAGGATTAGAACTCAATGAAAATTTCTATGAAGGGATTATCAGATTGTCCTAAAACTTGGCATACTACTTAGACATATCCTGTTTATCATAGTGCACAAGTATCAATGCAAGAACTTACTCCGGGAGATTTATGGGAGATTAAAATGAGACAAGTATTCAGGGTCGTGAAAAAGAAAAGTAATACAACAAAATCCAGAGAAGACACACATAAGTCTGATAAAAAACTGTCAAAAATACCACTTCTAGATTGTTTGGTGCCTCCACATTTTTAGATTACTTAGAAAAAAGTATACTCTTTCAGGAAATACCCAAAACTAAAATTTGACCATGCATGCCAACCAAAACACATTGATTGAGCTCTAACTGAAAATCACACAGTGCGACTTTTGGGAGGTTTTGTGGTGCCTGGTCACATAATAAAAAAGAAAAAGATAAAAAGAAGGAACCCCCCCCCCAAAAAAAAAAAAACAACAAAAAAGAACCAAAAAAAAAACAACCCCCTTCCTTACCACACAGTATACACATTAGCCTACTTACCCCTATATACATCATACCCTATATACATGAATACATATATTACAGTACCAGATGAAACAGACAGAATTATAATAGCAGCGAGTGAAGATAGCAGCGATTGCGCTCACATTACAAATAGTCACAAGCGCGGTGGGTGGTCTACCGCAAAGCGTCGATGCTTTGTCGCTGGATCCTGAGATTTACTCCTGCTAAACTCGCTGCAAGAATAGTTGGGAAACTCGCTTCTATCTCGTGACTATCGGCGTTCAGACAGCGTTTGGTCTTAAAACTATCTGGTCTTCACCAAAATAGTATCGGAACCTAGATAGCATCGATGCTATCGCTCTACGTGTGAACGTAGCTAAAGAGGTTCGATCTAAATTTTAAAAAAAATAGTAAAATATGACTAGAATCTAGTAAGATTGTACTAGTATAACTATTCCCTATTCCAAACTACCAGCTTCGGGTTTGAAGTGAACAGAATCCTAGTAAAATGAACAGAATCCTAGTAAAATGAACAGAATTCTAGTAAAATGAACAGAATCCTAGTGAGAATGACTATGAAAATGTGACCAGGTGATCTGTTAAAAAATGACTAGACGTTTTTTAGAGTGTTTGATCCAGACCCCCTGACCACCCCGAATCCTGAGAATTCGACTTTGGAAACGTACCGTAATGCGTTTTTTTTTTGTCTCCCCCTGTTCTGCCCGATCTCTTTACTCTGAGTAATCACATTCTTCAGAAGAATGCAAAGGACGTCAGTAAAATGTGCAAGGTTACTGTTCTACTTGTTTTACTGTAATTTCAGGGCACCTAAATTTCTTCTTAATAGCTCAAACTTTTATGTAAACTGACATATTGTATGCCAAACTGGTTTACAAATATGTCTTTACACTGAGTAATCACTTTTTTTCCCACAAGAATGCAAAGGACAACAGTAACGAGGTATTCCAATAACCTGTTATTAATGAATGAACAACAATATACTTGGAATCCAGTTTACATACATCACGTGTTGGTATGTCTGACAAGCCTCTGTCAAGCTTTCATGTTGTTTTAAAAGTATGCATAAATTTGAATATATTTGTGAACAGGTCTATTCCTTCTGTATATTTGCAAAACTCTTACTCATAATATAATGACGTTCTTTCAGTAACGTGTGTTTTAAAGGTCCACTGCAACCCAAATGCAAGTTGATTTCTGTTGATGTACAGGGATGCATACAACTCATATTTTGTTATTCAAACATCTAAATATGTTTCATAGATTTTTAAATATTTTTTGAAATCATTTTCTCAAACATGCTAAGCTCCACCCTAAAAGAAATGCTCCAGATCTCATTCCCGCAATGACATCATCTGTCAATCATTAGTGAGCTAAAGAGAGACAGTGGTATGTAGCTTTGCCAGAGAGGACCATCTGTTCTAATAGACCATACAATGCCTACATATTAGTTTGCTATGTCAGACATGCTGTAGCATCACCAAGAATAGAATGGTAATGAGGAGGTATTGTTTGAAAGCATGCAATACTATTGTGCTGACCTGAGGGAAGTTACATTCCACTGTCTATTGTAGAATGTTAGTGTAGCTGACCGATGATTGACAGATGATGTCATCGCAGGAATGAGATCTGGAGCTTGGGGGGGGGGGGGGTGGAGGTTGGAAAAAAATCATTTAAAAATCTATGAAACATATCTAGATGTTTGAATAACAGAATATTAGTTGTATGCCTCCTTGCAAATCAACAGCAAAAATCTTGCATTTGGGCTGCATTTCGTTGCAGGGGCCCTTTAATTGCTAAGGGCTTTCCCAACACAAGCTTTGGTTTCCGGGTTTTCGCCTCATATTTTCTGAATTATTTACTGTATTGTACTCTATGTTCACCACATTGTATCCTTTGTATATAACATTGTACCGATGGGAAGGAAATAAATGTTAATTTCACTCAATCAATCAATATTTGCTCCTTTGGTTTTTTGCTATTTACAGTTTGAGCTTCAGAGCTTATATCGCTTTTCGGACGAGCTACTCCTTAAGGTGCTCTCACACGAAAGCTACGGACATAGTCGGTTCATGTCCGTCAATGACCGTTGATGGACCGTCTTGACCGTTCTGGACCGTTATACTGCCGTAATAAGGCCGTAGTAGGCCTTACAATACCGTTCTAAGAACCGTAATAACTGACGATTGGAGAGAAAGTTTTAAAGATCACATTCCAAGAAAATTCCATCAAAATAAATATTGGCTGAATACTTATTATTGCATAGATGGCATAAATTAAACAAGGTTATCCAAATTAAACGCTTGGAAACATTTGAATTAATGATTATTATCAATTATAAAACGGTAACATACAGCCCCCGATATAGCAGCTGAAGAGCTCCTTAAACGCTGCTGAGATGTGTGACGACACACGAAGGACCAGTCCTGTCTAAACAGACGATGTCCCATAACGTCTTACACATGTTTCAGTGCCTGTTTTGTCATCTCCTCTTCACTTATTTCGCTTACTTGACTAGCGTCAGTCTTAATGTTAGTCTGTTGCCTCACTCTTAACTTCGTGTATCGTATTACTTTGATGAAAAATGCAACGTTAAAAAAATAAAGGAATCAGTCACTTTGATTGATTGATTGATTCATTTATTGCAACTAAAATAAAATCATATAGTTGGCTTAATACAATGTAACAAATATAATATGTATACACAATATAAAATATTATATATAATACAAAGAAGTATATTGAAAAAGTAAATGAATCTTATAAAAATAAATGGAGAGTAAATTTTTAATACGCTCAAGAGACTGAAATTACCCGGCCTTAAAAAGAGTGTGGAAAAAAAATACCCAAATTGATTGAAACGTAGACTTTCACAACCAGTAGGATGTTAGCTTCCGTATAGCGTAGATGAGAAACACAAACAAAGACGTAATTCACTATAAAAAGACATAGTGATAAAAAGCGTTTAAAAAGCGTTTAAAAATCGGAGCTCAATAAAATAAGCAGGCTGCCGACTAGGCGCCCTCTAAGTATACACTTGTAAACAAAATAAGACGCCATTGTATTTTCAGCTGCTTGCACCGGGGCATGTTCGGCGTTTCAAGAGGGAACGAATACCATCCTGCTATTATTAGGAGGGCTTTTCAATTTGAAAGTGGTGTTTATTTCATTGATCATTGACCCTTCTCCTGTGTATTTACAATCAAACGGTTTTAGTTATCAGAATCAGTTCACTTTCCCTTTTAGAATGGTGTGAAATAAGGTCATGTTTAAATGAACCAAACTCTTTATAATTTGATAAATAATTGCATTGCAATTACGTTCATTCATTATAGGACGTCGTCTGCTTAAGCAGAAACATCGCTATATTTCTGGCGAATCCTCGGATATTCCAGATGCTGAGAAGAGCTTTTATTTGTGTTGTTTTTATAATCATCAGATACGCAGTTGACATAAAACTTATACGATTGCCATCTGTAAGCTTCCCAGTTTCTAGTGATACATTAATTGCATATTTGTGATTTTCTTTGGATAGCTACTTTAAACGTGTTCAAAACTTTCCTTCTGATCGACTGATCCAAAATAACCGTAGTAACCGTATAACGACCTTATAACAGCCGTAATAAGACTTCCATGGACCGTTATGGAGCGTACTAGACCGTAGTAGCTACCGTCTTACTTTATGTTAGTATGGTCAAACTCAGCCAAATACGGTCCATGACGGTATAGTACGGTCATGTGACAGTCACTATATACAACGGTCCATTACGGTTATTTTTTTTTTTTTTTGGGGGGGGGGTTGACATTTTTTTTTGCCAGACCTCCAAAATTCGCTCAGTGGGGTGGTTACGGGGGTCCAGTTTTCCCTCCATAATTCTCCGACAAGCAAAAAAAAAAAGGGGGGGGGGCACAATCGATTTTCCTGTAAGGTCAAAATGCATACTTTTCTTCCAAGGGGGGGGGGGGATCCAATGGCGTCAGGTTCTGCTTCCAGGAAGGGGAAGGAAAAACCTACCCTTTTACACAGGAGCAGAAGATGATTAATTTGCTAATTGGTTGGAGGAAACCCCCTGCCTCTACGACAGGAGACACCACGATTACAAGAATAACACCAAGAAAACAAGACTATGGGCTGAGAAGGCTACAACCTATAAGGCCTGCACAGTCAAGCAGCTTCCCAACTTCTGGAAACCAGTCGGGTTTGGGAAGCTTATTTGGGAAGCTTATGTGGCAAGCAGGAAGATAAGGGCTTCAAAGGCATGATGATAAAACATTAAAATTGTGCTGAAGGTTTGGCAAGAGCGTAAAGTGCCTAGCATCTCTTCGAAAAAGGTGTACTAGACTGTCGCAGACCGTAGTTGACCGTAATAACGACCGTTGGAGATCATTACACACCGTAATAACGACGGTTCCAAACCGTTACAGACATGGGCGTCAATCCGAGTAGAGAATCTATTGTTCATGGTGGGGGGGGGGGGGGGGGGGAGGACGGCCATTGTGTCGTTCCCCCCCCCCCCCCCATGATGAATAGAGTTACGTCACGATTAACGCCCATGGTTACAGACCATGACATACCGTAGTTAACGACCGTTACAAACTGTTACAGACCATAGTAAATGACCGTAACAGACCGTTGTTGACCGTAGTAACGACCGTTGCAGACCATTACACACCGTAATAACGGCGGTTCCAAACCGTTACAGACCATTACACACCGTAGTAACGACCGTTACAAACCGTTACAGACCGTAGTAAATGACCGTAACAGACCGTTGCTGCATCGTTGTATAACCGTTACAAACAAACACCCGACCGTCAGTATATGGGACGGTCATGTAAACCGTCATAACCGTAGGTCGGCCATATATAGCTATCGTGCGAGAGCATCTTTAACCTCAGTTTACCCGTATATTTATCAGCATGTTTTATTACACTACCCGTGCGCCATACAATAGCAACTCAGCAATAATGCCTCAGACAATCGTGAAAGGAAACTCCTAATTTGTTTTAACCTCAGTACCCGTATATTTATCAGCATGTATTATTACGGTACCCGTGCGCCATACAATAGCAACTCAGCAATAATGCCTCAGACAATCGTGAAAGGAAATTGTAACAGTTTCTCCTTCTGATAAAATGCCCAAGTTTCAAATCCGATAATTGACTCATTATCTCTCAAATTAATAAGTGCCCATTTCTCCTTCTGATAAGTGCATTTTTCTTCAGAAAGGTGCCACTTTTTCTTTCTAAAAAGTACCCTTAATTCATTTTCTAATTTGTGCCCTTTTCTCCTTTGATAAGTGCATTTTTACTTCTGATAGGTACCTCTTTTACCTTCTAAATAAAATACACATTCATGTGGTACATACATAATTTGGAGGACACACCTCTAAAAGCAAAAGCTTGAGGCGAGGGTGCCCTTAGGAACATTATACATAATATTACATAATATATATATAAAAAGAAAATAACTACATACAAAAAAATAACATTCTTACAACAAGAGCCATATCTATAGCTTCAAAGAATCCGTGCGGCTTTAGTATAACTGGTACCCATGTTACAACAACTACATTGTACCCTTGAACATGTTCCCCCTTCCGTTCAATCCCCACCTCCTCCTTCAACCCACCCCTGGCTGTTGCTTAGGGTATCAACCTCTCTCCACAACCGGTGCTCCCCCTATTATACGAGCTTTGTTTGTGCAAACCAAGTTCGGCAGTGGAGATTTCCAGCTTCCCTTTCACTTTTCTTCGTGGTCTTATTCGAGTAAGCGGCATGTTTTGACTTTCCCTGCTTGCTTCTACCAAATTTTCGTATAATAATTATCAATAAGTAGGCAGTGGAGCTGGAGGCAAGAAAGACATAATGTCTACCCCCCCCCCCCCCCCCCCCCCCCCCCCCCCCCCCCCCCCGTACCATGGTAATACCATGGTAATACCGCGGTAAATTGGGACGGTATTACTGTGAAAGTACCATGAATTTACCGCGTTACCCATTGTCAAGATGAAAATACTATGAATGGACCATGCTTTTCATGGTACACGATGCAACTACTATGAATATACAATGTTTTTCGTAGTAATACTGTGGTAATAACGATGTGTACCACGGATTTACCATGTTTTCGTGGTATAATGGCGGTAATAACATGAAATACGTAGTATTACCATAGTATTTTTTTTTATAAGGGCACCCTCCAAGCGAAGGATTTCTCTTTCCGCTCGCTCGAATGTGCCTATAATTTACACCAAGGGCAGGCAATATTTTCTGAAAAGTTCCCCCAAGCTCGCTCGCTACGCTTGCTAGCTCTTATAATACATATTGAAATTATCTCATATAGGGTATGTGTAATCCTAAAGAAAAACGACAGGGTTAATGTACGAATTCTAAAATCATTCGACATTCCCCCAAATTAACTTGCTGTTGTCATTTTCATTATATCGCTGTAAATAATTCATAAACAATTAAGGAATTCAGCGTTAGAAAAAAGTCTGAAATTTTTTTGTTGGCTCGCTCGCACATGGATCACTAGAACATCACACACAACTGCTAACTAGGGAAGCTGAATCAGTGTCCAGAACCACAATAAAAAGGAAGATGATGATTGATAATGTATTAATCATGTTAATTGATTGTTTTTGGCTAAATACCAATGTCACAAAATTGTCCTGTTTTCGCTTTAGGTTCACCTCCTGTAGGTGCGCCCCCTTTTCCGCAAAAGTGCCCTTCAGTCGCTGTTACTCCATCCCCCACTTTGAAAGACGTTCCGCCGCCCCTGCTTATAATACGCAGGAACTACATAAAACGATACTGGAGACGATGTGAAGTATGATCTGATAGCAATAGAGTGAAATATCTATAACACGTCTGGAAGAGGGTATATAAAGAAACACATCCACGCCTGCGAATTACATTATTAAACAAAGTCATTTACAAACAGCCATAATAACAATGCATGGCACTAGAATACTAATCAAAATCATACAGCCATATAAATCAAGTGATATATATATATGCTTTATCAAAGATAATTATCATGAAAGGTTATTTTATGCTTTGTGTGCTTCATATTACGTTATGAAGGATGAATCAATATCTTATGCTGCCGGGTGAGAATGATAACTTGAATGGTAAACCTAATTAAGTGACTATAAGCTATACCTGCCTTAACCATTTAGTAAGTTAAATCTAAATGTCCATGTATATATACAACTAACAATACAATCTACTACTAGTATATACAAAGGAAATGAATACAATGTCAGCCAGGAGTGACAAAATAACATAAGTTTGATTCTTACCTGGATCGAAGAGAGTATAGGAAGAAACACATCGACGCATGAGAGTTGCATTCAACAAAGTGAGGAATATAATATCCCATGTTGTCTGTGCCTCGATCTTTCCTCCTCTCCAGTGGCAAAACATAAACTGACCATGCCAGGAAAAGGGCAGGGTTTTCAACACAACATTCTGTCTTCCAGTCAATCCAGAGTACTTGTGATCTCATTCCAACATGTTTGCCCGATTCACGTATGATATGTTATACAGGGTGTTCAAAAACAGTGGACTCTTTTGATCCTCAAGAATTATACCTCGTATCAGTCGGAGATTTTTATATTGTAAAGTTGAACGACGTAAAATCTATTAGGAGCAAGGTTCATAACGTTTCTCTGAATACTTTTCCTAAAATATTGCTCTGAATATTTAATTAGATTTTTCACTATTTGAAAAAAAAATCAAGGCCATAAAATCTGTGTGTATCAGTAATTAATTTAGAACACAATTGCCATTGTGTCTTGCAGTTGAAATTCTTGAAACACCTTTTTAACCCAGAGTCATGAATCATTATGATAAAAACTGGACAGCAATTAAGGTTGGCAGAAATGACAGCTGCAACATACAAAGGCAATTTATTGTTGTGTTCTGAATTAATTACCGATTCATACAGATGTTTTGGCCTTGATTTTTCAAAAAGTGAAAAAAAAATTAAAGAAAAGTATAGAAACGTCGATGCTTGCTCCCAATGAATTTTACATCCTTCAACTTTACAATGTAAACCTCAGTCTGATACGAAGTATAATTTTGGAGTTATTAGCAATCAAACGTGTCCACTTTTCTCTCAACACCTATATAGTACAAGTGCCAAACTGTGCTGATCACCCCGTGATACATCATTCTTTTTTGCCTTGTGGCCTTGTGGGGGTGGGGGTGGGGGGGGGGGATTGACTTTGTTTCACCCCCTCTCTTTCTCCCCCCGCTTTGGGCTATTATGGTATCTGACCTATACAGAGAGATTTTGTATAACGCTGCTTCTATTATAATTCAAGTGAGTGTGTATATAGAGCGATCGAGAGGGAAAGCTTAAAATTAGAGCTCGAGAGAGCGAGCTTATCCATTGTTATACTTCAGCCTATAATTATGTTGTTGTTTTGTGAGGGGTATGCAGAAGTAGAACTTGTTTGCCTCCTCCAAATTTACAAAGTAAGACCCGCGGCCCACAGCTCCATGCCTCAATGAAGACTGGGTTTCTACAGCTTTCCTACAGGCCTGAGAAAAAACTGCCCTCATATGCGAGGGAGGGTAGCGACCGAGCGAGAAATTTATGAACGTTGGAACTGTGTTTCTTAGAGCACTAAAATGTCTATTTTAGTTTGAAAATCCGAATTTCCATTGTTATAATGACTGATGTCATTTTTTCCTCGATAAGGCCGACGGGAAAGATTTTGCCCTCATATTTTTGTAACGTGCCCCTACTACTCCCACCACTTCGGGAGCCTTGTAGTAGACGGGGCACACAAAGTATAATAATTACTGCATCCATTAACCTGCGAATTTAAATTTAATTTTTGAAATGCAGAAAGTTTGCATTGAAGTTGAAAGCCAGAAACCTTATTGTGTTTCGAAATCATTATTAGGCCGAAGTATATGTAATGTTCTTTTTTAAAGAGGGGGCCCATCCCACGGAGGGCAAAAATCGATAGATTCCCCCCGGCACCGCTCATATAGGGGGTGGGGCATGCTCCTCCCGGTGCTTAATTGATCAATAATAAATTGTTATCTTCAGATAAGCTGTATATAATTGCTCATCAGTCGCGCATATGTATGGTATTTAGACTAGGTCTAGAGGCCCGTTTCAGTGGCGGATCCAGGGGGCACATGGGGCACGTCCCCCCCCCCCGGCCAAAAGAAAACACCTTTTTTTTTTTGCTTGTCCGGAGAGACAGAAAAGTACTGAGGACCTTTTTTTCTTTTTTTTTGTGGCTTGTCAGAAAATTTTGGACAGAAAAGATAGGCACTAAAAGGCTGAGGACTTTTTTCTTTTTTTTCTTTCTTTTTTTTTGCTTGTCAGAGAATTTTGGAGGGAAAAAACCCTTTTCATAAAACTTTTTGCCCAGCGGCAAAATAAAAGTTTTATGAAACGGGCTACCGGCCCACGAGGGCCTAAATACGTTAGCTAGCTAGCTTGCATGCTTGCATACCCACGTCAAATTCATGCTGCGTGCATTTTGTCACATCATAGTACCGGTACATATGAGCACGTGATCGTCTGCAATTTGTCTCCTCACCTCAGTCTCAGTCAGAGACTAGCCGCCGATCAGCATAATCTGAAAATATGAGCCTCTTTCATCTTGAATTTAAGCATGGAATTGATGAGCATTTGTCACAAGAATTTGATGGAATCAGGGTATGATGAAATATGAGCTAACTTGGTGCGTTGATGACTTGGAAGTTGCATGCTATTGAAATCAGCCCCATGTGTGTTAAAGTGTGTGTGCAAAAATGTAATTGTTAATATATTAACAATAACCATGATATTGATAACATTAATTATTATTAGTCTTCTTCCTTAGTTCAAGCTTGAACATTCTTGCAGAACTTTATGAGATAGAGTGTGCCTTAAGTTAAGGAGTATGTACTGTATGCATATACAGTCAAACTCTCATAAGTCTCCTCGACACTGTCACTGACAGCTTGTGCGAAAGTCGAAGAAAATCTGACTATGGTACGCGTGTATACACTGATACATAACACAGGGACACCGCGGTGCAGACTGTGGCTGGCTGTGGCCTGGCGGTACTTCGATTGGGAGTTCTCATCACATAATACGATGATTTATATTGTGCCGACATCACTCATAGGTACACGCCATTGCCGACTGTGTAGTAACGCAGCCAACACACATCCCATACCTAAACTGCATCACTGTGCATTTTTGGCTATATTTAATTGAAACTCATATATTGCAGTTTACTTAAATCCAAATACTTATGTTGAATAATAGATGATTAAAACTTACCAGGTTGTTTTGTGACCTTTGAAGAGGGTTTCCTGAAATTTTGGGTCCTTTTTGTCGATAACTGCTATCGAGACTGTCCCGTCAGCATCCAGTTCGTATTTTTCACGATTATGATGAAGGGAGCCCTCAGCGCTCGTAGTAGTACCGGCGCGATCGGTTCGTCGATCTCCTACGAAGACCTGGAAGGGCCAAACTGACGACGTAAAAAAATAAAAAATATTACGTACGTACGTAATAATTACTACGTACGTACGTAATATTTTTTATTTTTTTACGTCGTCAGTTTGGCCCTTCCAGGTCTTCGTAGAATAGCTTGTGTGCGTAACATTCTGCGTACGTATCTACGGTGCGTAACCATGTAGAGCGGCCTCACTAGTGCGCAACATATTGAGAGCAGTCATCATCCGTATGGAGGTGTGGGTAACAAGTACCAAAAAGAGGGCTGTAAATGTAAGTTTTTATAACTTTCTACATTTTTTATCTTAACGAACTGATAACTTAAAATCTAAAGAATGATACTTAGGCGCCTTACGAAAAGTTTTTACAGCGGCGGGCCCTCGGCGGCGCCGAATGATTCGGCGCCGCCGAGGGCCCGCCGCTGTAAAAACTTTTCGTAAGGCGCCTTAAGTATCAGTTTGCCCACAAAAACCTCCATTTCAAACAAAATTACATCTGTATCCCCAATACCCAGTATACACACATGTATATGATCCTAATGGTCAATATGACCATTGCTTGCTGATGTGGCCGACATCGAGAAAACAAGAACATACACAGTAATAGTAATACTAGGCCTAGTGTGATAATAATTAAGCGCAGTAGCGTATATTGTATAGGGCCTAGTACTATAGTAGCTGCGCTATATAAATGGACATATTATTATTATTATTATTGGGTCAATCCACGTCAAGTCAACCAATGCTTGTCACCCGACCCCCTTCGATTTTCTATAAACTTACACCAAATGTTCCTCTGAGTGTCTGACGGAAAAACCCAAAAATATTTTGCCCCAAGTTCAAGTGGTTGCTAAGATACAGCCTCACATAGCAACCAATGCGCGTTCCAAGAAATGAGTTTTATGAAAATTATGTTTTTTTAATTGACCATTGAAGCCAGAATTTTTATCCAGTAGAGCTCATTATAAATCGGAAGAACTTTATGCTCTTTAAAAGAAAAATCAATTGTGATGCAAAACTGACCTTTCGTTTCTGCGTACGAGGTCACCGAACATGGTGTCAAATTTCATTTTTGAAATTTTGGATGCATGTTTAGAGCCTCATATCTCTAATAATGTATGAGATCAGGAACTAGAATTTTGTACAGTTAAAGGCTTTGACTGGGGCAATAATCCAACAAAAAATCAGCGGAATTGGGTGAGCCGTTTTTGTGAAGGGCGCCCTCAAATTGGGAAAAAATGAAAAACGTTCCAAGTTCAAGGTCACAGATGACCCTTCGTCCCATCTAGGAATACCATGAAATTTTCTGTATTAATAGACATTTACCAATATTATCAGGGGTTACCAAAGAAATTTTGGTACCGAAAGGTTTAACGGCTAATTTTCACCTCCGAAAGTGGTCGTAAACAATGATTGACCCTATTACTGTAGTCTGTACTACTACTAACCCGACCAGACGCCGTACGTTGCACTAACTGTACGAGCTCCTTGGCTTATCAATCTGGTACTGGCCTACAGACCTGTACATGGGATCCATATACTGTGTAGCCAGGACTAGCTGAGTGTAAAAAAAAAAAAAATGGGCTATACGCCTTTTACATCACGAAGCTAGGTGTTTTATTATGCCAATCTAACGGCGCACAGTTAGCAGGATATGGAAAATGCCCTGAAATATGCCTTTCCTGATAACTCCCACGACCGACGGGTTCACCACGGCATCACCTCCTCTAAGGGAGACTTTTGGAATGTTTGTTTTGAAATGATTGTAAGTATTAAAAAAAAAATAAAAAATATAGCATGAGAAATTTCAGAGAACTCGCCAATGTTTGTGTATTCATGCCTCCTCTTGTCATGCAGATTTAAAATGGCGGCTGCGTGCGACGGCGCGATACAACCATAATTGAAACTATACGTCATTGACGCACATATCAATTCAAATTGTGATGCACCATTTCACGAAATGACAGACTCAGTGACGCACTTAAGTAATAACAATCTGTCGTCGCGGCAAAAACCAAATCCCGGAAATGGGCAACCTGACTGAACGGACCTCTGACGCACCTTGCGGCGTACTCATAGTACATTGACTGACCATGACGCACCTATGGGTCAATGTTGCAACTGACCTTTCGCTTCCTTGACGGTACTATGAGTGATCAGTGAGTGGGACATGACTCACCCATGACACACCATTCCCGGGGGTCAAGAGGTGCGTCATACAACTGACACTGTGACGGCGGCTACATTATTTCGTCAAGAACACTTCCTACAAACTTTTCTTCACTTCAGTTTTTTTATGCCTCTGCCCACCGAAGGTGGTGCCGGAGGCATTATCAGTGATGCCCCTTTTCACACAAAAGTAGTAATTCCTACTTTTTCAACATATTTTTAGCAATAGAAAACCATGTTACACAAGGGCCCATTCTAGATGATTTTTCCTACTTTTTTATAAATTCTAAGTGGCATCCCTGCATTATATTTTTGGGTTGACCAAATTTCAGGTGTTAGCCTCGTTCTAGCGATAACTCAAGAACCATTTGAGGTATGAACTTCAAACGTAGTGCTAGTATGTATCACCATCGTGAGACGATCTGATTTGACTTTAGGTCAAAGGTCAAGGTCACAGAGGCCAATTTCTGAAATTTCAGGTGTTAGCCTCATTCTAGCGATAACTCAAGAACCATTTGAAGTATTAATTTCAAACATAGTGCTAGTATGTATCACTATTGTGAGACGATCTGATTTGACTTTGGGGTAAGTAGGTCAAAGGTCAAGGTCACAGAGGCCAATTTCTGAAATTTCAGGTGTTAGCCTCGTTCTAGAGATAACTCAAGAAGCATTTGAGGTATCGACTTCAAATCAACGAATTGGGAGTACAACTAGATGAATGGGAAATTGGAAAGAGTGGGGAGATAATTTTCTAACTCTATATAGATCTAGATATCTTTGAAAAGACAAGTAGACTACAGTACCTCCTGCATCGGTATAGTGTAGCTAGCTCTGCCAGGCTGGCCTGGCTGGCTGGCCTGGCTGGCTCTTTCAGCGAGCGGAACGGCACCCTGCCAGTCTTGCCAGTCCGTGTGAAAGCTACCATTTTGTTACCCTGTTTTCTGATCTCTATTCACATTTTGTTGCTTAACCAAATAAATGGGGCTCTCCCCTGCTCCCCCCCCCCCCCCCCACCACCACCACCAAAAAAGAAAGGAATCTGTAATTTGTCATGCTGGGGGTAGGGGCAACTCTGGCAAGCAGGAGCATATATCTAAATAAAGTTAATGTTAGAGGTGTGACCCCCCATTCAAATTCGAATTAAAAATTTTTATAGGCTGTAGGGAAAAATTTACTCCCTTTTTTTAGCTTGCTTGCTTTTGGATAAAATTGTGGAACATCTGTCAGAAAATTTGGAAATTCAACATTCTTTTTTTTCTTTGTTTGCAAATTTAAAACTCTGAAGACCCTTTTAAAAATATATTTATTATATTTTTCATTTTCCTTCATGGGGCACTTTTAGTTACCTTGCCAGTGAATTTGCTCCAGCATCCCCATTCAGAATGTTCTACTATAGTGACACCACTGAATAAAAACTAACGCCAAGTAAATTTGATTATCTTATTCAGATTTCTTGATAAAGCTTGGAGGAGGGGGTTTCATGTTATCTGAATTTTTTCTATTTTTCCTGAAGTCGGCATAGACTAGACTAGACTAAATTTCAAAAATATTTTCTCTAAAATAATTTGTCTAATTTCATTTAGCATGTTTAGGCCGACATATAGGCTTACTGCAGACACTCAAAATACATGTAACACAATATTTATGATTTTGTTATTGTGTGCATATTCTTTGAATCTTAATTTTAAACATCTACGGGTCTACAAAGAGTTAGATCTTAAATCTAATATTAGATCGGGGAAGGGGGGGGGGGGGGGAGGGTGAAACAAACGCTAACTAGGGATAAATTTTATTTCGGTTTACCTACTCCCCTAGATTAATCCAGCAAGTCCACCTCAACTGACAACAAGAAAGTATAAGCCAACAAGTTTAAAAACAAGTAGATCTAAAGAAATGTACCATGAAATTGGCATTATTTTTGACTTGGCGTGTCAGTCAGCGTTTATACTCAGTCACAGTCGCAGAGACAGATTCTCACTGTCACTGTCTCAAACACGTGGGAGACATCTACTTTGTCATGATTCATTTCAATAATTGGTTAAAAGAAGTAAGGTTCAACAGGGAAATAGTAAAATTTTATTAGTAAAACCATAAAAATAAGTACCTAAAAGACAACATACACAGAAAAGCACAAGTGGGACCGAATGAATCCCACTTGGCAGACGACAATAGAATTCGCAGACGAGAGTCGACTTCGAGAGAACGGCCATATCGTTCATGTATTTTCTATTATGTTGACACTCTAATGACAAGGTGGGCCTTGATCAAAAAGATATGCTCTTTCCAATGTCACAGAGTTTCGGAATATATTACTACATAAATATGAAAATGATCTCATCCATTTCTGGACATATTTTGACAAAATAAGCATCAGTGAATTTAGAATTTCGTAGAGCTCAAGATACAACCTCAGTACTGCGCATATATTGAGAGCGTTGCATAACACTTTCGGTCGTAAAAAATTCTGTTGTGACTCCAGGTCTATGATAACTCCTTGGTGCTAGTATGTAACACCATAAGAAGACAATCTGATTAGACTTTGGGGTAAGTAGGTCAAAGGTCAAGGTCACATAGGCCACTTATCACA
The DNA here is from genome assembly GCA_025617745.1 of Heliocidaris erythrogramma. Taxonomy (NCBI): domain Eukaryota; kingdom Metazoa; phylum Echinodermata; class Echinoidea; order Camarodonta; family Echinometridae; genus Heliocidaris; species Heliocidaris erythrogramma. The sequence continues at coordinate 23,457,731 of CM046870.1, forward strand.
ATATCTATTTTGTATTCATGACTAGGAGGAGATAAAGTGATTAGATTTTGTGGTTATAAGGTGTAAGGTCAAATTTCAAAGAGGTCAATTAACACATAATTATAGGCTTTTTATTCTGGTTCAATCAAAATTTAAAACAAATAAAAATGAATGAGATATATTTCTGATCTGGCAAGGAATAGTATGAAATTATTTTACCTCAATAGATGGTATCCGATATCTATGATTGAAGTAGATCTAATAATAATATGATGTTTGCTGGCCATCATCGATACTCTCCCTGTGTTGTAGAGCACCCGTTCAAATGACTCGAAATCATGAGTGCGCAATCCCTTTGGACCGTACCGCCAACCGTTGCCCCACTCTACACATATTACAGGGAAACTGTCGGCAGTACCAGTGATGGCCAGTGATAGGCTGCATAGCCCTTTGAAGATTACTAGATTACCCTTGGATCCTCATGCAAGTTGTAAATTATCTACACATGTCTCTTATTTATTTAAAAAGTTAAAACTTCACAGTACATGTGTCTTGCTATTTATCGTACAAGATCAAGGCAATGTGAAGTGAGGATTTTTAGTGCTTACCGCTATTCAAACACTACTGCACTTTAAACCCACATGTACAGTGAAACTTGTCTATAAAGACTGCTCAAGGGAGACAAGAAAAGCGGTCTTAATGAGCAGGTCTTTACATACAGGTTCCTTTAATACATGTTTCAATGAGAAACAATTTTCAAGGGAAACAAAAATTGTGGTCTTTATAGACAGGTGGTCTTTCTAAACAGGTGGTCGCTAAAGCAGGTTGGGCTGTATCACTATCAGGCTTCCTTGCTGTACAGTATAAATCTACCTTTCCATTACTAAATGCATGAATTTATCACATTCAATCACAGACTGAGCTGGATGGAGATAAAGATGGAGAAACCAAGAGGACTTGGTTTGGTCAACTCCTAAAGACTTTGCCCGTCCCACCTTCCTACACTGTCGTCAGGGTTAACGACCTCTTATCAGAAAGAGATGAAATTCAGCAGATTCTTCAGGAACATATCAATAAGGTACATGTACATCAGGCCAAAAAAAAAAAATTGTTGTATTGGCGTAACCTGCCCGATCCTAAAAATGTCGCCGACCCTAGGTTTTTTTTTTTTTTTTTTGACTATCGATATCGCGTATCGTGCTGTCTTTGCGATCGAAAACCCGGAAGTGCTGCGGACAGAACTAGCTGCGTGTATTATGTATTATACTGTCGTAAAAAAAAAAAAAAAAAAAATCCCGACCGACCGACCCTATTTTTCAGAGACCCGTTACGCCAATACAACAATTTTTTTTTTTTTGGCCTCATGGATTAGTGAAATATTAGCTTAGGTAAAGGAAAATCGGAAGAAGTTGCCAAAATAGGAAGAAAAATTCTATAAAAAAAAATAATGAAAAAAAAATAAATAAAATGCATCAACCTTGTCTTCCTTTTAATTATGCCTCCACCCACCGAATTTGGTGCCAGAGGCATTTTGTTTTTCAGGTTGTCCATCCGTCCGTCCGTCCCACATGTGGCAGTCGCAGCCCTACACTGCAATTAACTGCCGGAAAGCTTTCACTCAGTCCTGCCTAATTTGCATAAAATAAGCAATTTGTTTACGTAAAACCGCTACCGAAGAGTCTCAGCTAAACTGTGAAATCTCGGCCTAGACAACCAAATGAAATGAACTAAACGTCAAATTCCAGAATAAGAGTTGCTCTAACCCGTAATGTATCACTCGTAGTCAAATCATTTTTTAGTTTGTGAAAACTTAGAGAAATGAGGAGCCATATTTTTTTAGTCGTCTTCCTTTTTAAGTACATTCCACCAGTGGTGTATATAGTCTGAAAATGTAGCAGTATTTTTTCACATTTGCTGTCATTGCGCAAGATTGAAACTTTAAGGTATGAAAAATCAAAGTATATTGAGGGGATCCTCCAAATATCTTTTCATAATTATCTGTCAAACGGTTATGAATGAATGAATGAATTTTTTACCATTTCTAAAACAATATATGAAACATATTTACAAGGCATTTACAAATGTGAATGGTAATGGGAGACCACGAAATAGCTGAAATGGCTAATGAATATGTGGTTCCCTGACAAAAATTATGTAAATGTGATTAAATTAAAGACTACGTAAATCACTAACTAAATTTTAAGAATACAAATACTCTACCAATTAAGGTCTTACAATAATCAGTAAAAACTGTAAATACTGGCAAGAAGAGTATGTATATATATACACACACGCAATCAACATCAATAAAATAACCGTAGAATGAAATTGACCTCTTTCCATGCTCAGTCTTTACTTTTGGTAAAATGAGACTTTTGCTATCTTTTTGTCTCGAAAAACTGGCAATATTCATATACCGAATGGGGAAGTTGTTGATACCTTATACATGAAGGTAGCTGTTTGAAACCTGTGAAACTTGTAAATATCTAAGATTTTCAAAGCGAGAAATAAAGGCGCAGACGGTGTCATAAATAATTCAGAATGTGGCCCTTCATTTTGATCAAACCTTCCATATTTACCCGTTTTCTTTTGGATTTAATCACCATATAATTTGTTTTATTGATATTTATGATTTTATTTGCAGTTATGTTGGGAAAAAATTGAAGGCAATGTCATTCATGAACCCTCTACCGTTCTTCGCGGAAGTTGAAATGTAGTCCCACGTATAACGGTGCATGCAGGATGCTTTGCACTCGAGTGTACGTACGCCCTACCTGCAACACATGCTACACGGGCAGCTCGCTAAAGCAAGGCAAGCAATCATGCAGCAATAATCTGCAAGCGACAGCGTCTGTGGGAAGCGTACAGGCTAGGCGTATGTACACGAGATCGAGAGTTAACAGGGGGCATGTCTTGTCAGTGATTGTTACCGACAAATTTGATCTTAGCCAATCAGATTGCAAGGATTTCAGTAGCTATAACAGAACAGCTGATCGACGTGAGCGCGAGCTGAGGCATGCACACAGAGGCGAAATCATTCGATGATAGACAGTAGCTTCCAGTTTTTTTCACGTTAAGTCTTCAATTTTTTATGGCAGTTTTACACAAAACTAGCAAATGCGCAAACTTGAAACTGCGCATGGAGTGAGACTAAAGTCTAGCAATACATGTATGTCATTTGTATTTCGTCCCAGACTTGTGTCGGGGGAAAAAAAACCAAAACCTCTTTTCACGGTACTCTGAAACAGAAAAATACTCAACCATTTTCAGTGAAAATTGATATGAAGCACAATATATCACCATTTCCTACGTACTCCAGAATTTTCATGATTTTTAAGGCCCAAATAAGGGAGATACATGTACAAGAAGGTGAATTTTAGAGGATTTTTGCTCCTCTCTCAGCACAGTGCCTCAGTGCCTCTTTTCACGGTACTCTGAAACAGAAAAATACTCAACCATTTTCAGTGAAAATTGATATGAAGCACAATATCACCATTTCCTAAGTACTCCAGAATTTTCATGATTTTTAAGGCCCAAATAAGGGAGATACATGTACAAGAAGGTGAATTTTAGAGGATTTTTGCTCCTCTCTCAGCACAGTGCCTCAGTAGCCGTTAGGAATCGTTACGATCCAAAATCCACAAACGATAAGAATCAAACAAAAGATATTAACTTTGGATGATTTATGGTTTCATTTAAATATTTATCTGGTGTGTCTTGATATAAAAGAATTACAAATTTTAGTTACAAATACAGTACATATACATGTACTTAACTAGCAAAGACTTACAATTTCTCAGCTGGGAAACTCCTATGAGTCCAGAATGTTCTTAAAGTGTAGTAAGTTGGCTGCTAATCTGCAATTATAAATCCCAAATATTAAATCCAAATGGTATGTTGTCCTACTGGTAAATAAAGATTCCAGAAGATCCAGCCGAAGGATCAAGATAATTCAGGGAGTCATTGATGTTGATGATGTCGATGACGATGTCCAAGACGATGTCAATGACAATGTCGATAACAATGTCGCACACAATGTCAAATAGGTCAAGGATGATGTCCACTTGAGATGAAGTCCAAGATGAGGTCCAAGACGATCTCCACAGGTTGATATCAATATGATCAATATCAGATGGTGTTAACTGAGAACTTATGCAATATGCTCCACGATGTTATGGTATAAATTCTGTAATTTCTGTGCAAGCTCCCAGCTTATACAATCTCAACCCTTAATTAGAATTTTTTACCTTCTACTACAATATTCATGAAGGTTTGGAACTCCCTTGTAAGTTCTACATAGGTCTTCTTGTAACAAACAAAGGAAGGGGATTCCATGATCTATTCATAGACTCATTGCAATGTTACACTCTTACTATTGAGGGTCATGCAAAGGTCAGGATTATCAACACAACTATCCTACAGTACATCACACATAATGTAAAGATCTAGAATGTTCTTCCTCTACTGGATGTGCATTATGATTATTTCACTGCTACACAGCCCATTCACTGTATGCATAATAATTTCTCTTCTGGAAATTTCTATGTTCATAAAATCATAAAGAAAACTGGAAAATTAACTTCCTTCCAGAAGATTCCTTAATTATATAAAAGAATTCAAAAGCTTTTATGACTTTATGAGTAGTTGATTGCAGTATAGGGCCGTGCCTGTGGTATGAACTTCAAACTTGGTGCTAGCAGGGAAAAAAAAACCTTTTTTTTTTGAGGGAGCCATTTTTCTTATTGGTCACAAATTCACAAGAGCCATTTTTATAATTAAAAAAAGAAAAGAAAATATCACATGTATGTTGACATACAGTGTATGCATTTTGAAGTATTGTTTGTTAATTTGTTTTAGGCAGCTAAACTTCCATCGGTACTAATACTAATTAGGTATACTTAAGTATTTCCTTTTTTTCCTTTGTCAATAAAAGGATGTACTTAGAAATATATTGCTTGGAGCACACATTTCAAATTGTAATATGGTTTGCCATTTCTTATACAAGTTAGACCCTTTTTGTTAGTTTGCATTCGTCATCTACATGTAATTCAGTAACCCACAAGTTAGCCTAAAATCATTAAACTGTTGTTTTGTCATTCATCTTAAGTTCATTGTCATGTGAAAGCGTGATCATCAAGTATTTTGATGTGACTGTGAGAGATCCTGATTAACAGAGATTATGAGAGATATAACTAGGCTCATTTTGAAAGCCCATTTTCGGTAGTCGTTTACACAGACATTTTTTGGGACAAGTAATCGACTACTCGATATGATGATTTCGCCAATAAGACAGGTCGACCGCTCCGGCCCCGCAGCCCGCCAACTGTCTATGGTCTAGACCGGATCCGGAGCGCCAGGGTAAAGCCATGAAACCAGTCCCAAACAAAAATTAGTGTTGCTTCTAAAATTCAGAGCAATGTAAATTATCTCCTCCTACCTACTTTTTATGAGACTAAATAAAATTCAAGGTAAAATAAAGCGAAATAGATCGTCATTTTCTCCCCATTTTCATCAGTCGTAGTCATATTGCAGTTGTTCGCCAGTCACCAAGCGGTGGCGTTCGTACTCGGAAGTACAGTTGGCTTCGTAGCGTTTTAGTACATGAAATCCCATTCACCTTTCTCCGTATTGAAGATGTGTACATTCTGAGCGCGCGATCGACATCAAATTTAATTTCCCTTGCGATCATTGACATGCCCGTGCATGCCCCTGCATGCCCCTGCGCCGACAAACTGGTGTGCGTTGTTAGCAATTATGAAGTATTTCTTGCTTTTACATGTCAGTGACCTTTTGTTTTAATTTATTGCCATCTTTAAAATAGTCTGTGCTGCACTGATTCGTGTCCTTTCATTTTTACAAAAACTTTAAGGATAGTGTGAGCTCGAACAGTGTTTATTACACTGCTGGCCAAGAACATCTGAGTCACAGACAGTCCGGGCCCTATAGGGATCGGGAGCCATTTTACTTTTTCAGTCGCTCTCTCAATTGGTTATGCGAGCGCGATTTCAAAGCTAACGGGAGCGAAATCAATCGTCACTCTCGTGTATTTTTTTCCCTGGGTGCTATTATATATCACCATAGGAAGACGATCTGATTAGATTTAGGTCAAAGGTCTCACAGCTCAATTTCTGAAATTGCAGGTGTTAGCCTTATTCTCGCGATAACTCGAACCATTTGATCCATTAACTTCAAACTTGGAACTAGTATGCATCACCATAGTGAGATGAACTGATTAGATTTTTGTTCATGTAGGCCAAAGTTGACAGGTCATAGAGGTCATTATACCGGTGTATGTGAAATTAATGTTTTTTTACCTTTATCACCATTTCCCAACTATTTTTTATTCATGACTAGGAGGAGATAAAGTGATCAGACTTTATAAGGTGTAAGGTCAAATGTCGAAGAGGTCCATTAACATGTATAGAGGCTTTTTAGCTCACCTGAGCCTATGGCTCGAGTGAGCTATTGCGATGGAAATTTGTCCGTCGTGCGTCGTGCGTCGTCCGTCGTCCGTTAACTTTTTACATTTTCATCTTCTTCTCCAAAACCCATGATCAGAATTCAACCAAACTTGGTAGGAATCATCCTTAGGGGTAGGGGACCCAAAGTTGCTAAAATGGTACATGTGGCCCCCAGGGGGGCCCAGGGGGAGGGCCCCCAATTGTAAAAGCTCTGTAAATTTCAAACATCTTCTTCTCCAGAACCAGGCATAGCTCAGACTTGGTATTTTGTATGGAGATACCTCTATAGATGAAGAATGAATGTTGTTCATGAAATTTCTCTGAGTGGCCCTATAGGGGCCCTGTGGGGGTAAAATACTGGAGGGGGGGGGGGGGCGCTGCCAGGCAAATTGTACATTCTGATCTTCTTCTCCAAAACCCATGATCGGAACTCAACCAAACTTGGTAGGAATCATCCTTAGGGGTAGGGGACCCAAAGTTGCTAAAATGGTACATGTGGCCCCCAAGGGGGCCCAGGGGGAGGGCCCCCAATTGTAAAAGCTATGTAAATTTCAAACATCTTCTTCTCCAGAACCAGGCATAGCTCAGACTTGGTATTTTGTATGGAGATACCTCTATAGATGAAGAATGAATGTTGTTCATGAAATTTCTCTGAGTGGCCCTATAGGGGCCCTGTGGGGGTAACATACTGGAGGGGGGGGGGGCGCTGCCAGGCAAAATGTACATTCTGATCTTCTTCTCCAAAACACAGGATCGGAATTCAACCAAACTTGGTAGGAATCATCCTTAGGGGTAGGGGACCCAAAGTTGCTAAAATGGTACATGTGGCCCCTAGGGGGGCCCAGGGGGAGGGCCCCCAATTGTAAAAGCTATGTAAATTTCAAACATCTTCTTCTCCAGAACCAGGCATAGCTCAGACTTGGTATTGTGTATGGAGATACCTCTATAGATGAAGAATGAATGTTGTTCATGAAATTTATCTGAATGGCCCTGTAGGGGCCCTGTGGGGGTAACATACTGGAGGGGGGGGGGGGGGCGCTGCCAGGCAAAATGTACATTCTGATCTTCTCCAAAACACATGATCGGAATTCAACCAAACTTGGTAGGAATCATCCTTAGGGGTAGGGGATCCAAAGGTGCTAAAATGGTACATGTGGCCCCCAGGGGGCCCAGGGGGAGAGCCCCCAATTGTAAAAGCTATGTAAATTTCAAACATCTTCTCCAGAACCAGGAATAGCTCAGACTTGGTATTGTGTATGGAGATTTTTTTCTGAGTGGCCCTATAGGGGGTCTGTGGGGGTAACATACTGGAGGGGGGGGGGGGGGGTGGGGCAAGTTGTCCGCCATCCATAAACTTTTTACATTTTCAGCTTCTCCAAAACCCATGATTGGAATTTAACCGAACTTGGTAGGAAGCTCAGACTTGGTATTGTGTATAGAGATACCTCTATAGATGAAGAATGAAAGTTGTTCATGTGCTAGAGAGAACATGCACCAGATGTGAATTGATCCACCTCAGGTGAGCGTCGTGCCCCCTGGGGCTCTTGTTATTCTGGTTAAATCACAATATGTCAAGAACAGTTTGAGCCATCAACTGAATTAATGCGGAGGCATGTAGGAGACGCAGTCACATTCATCTTGTTTTGAATATATCTCTTATTTTTTTACGCCCCACATCTGCCCTCTCCTTTTTACCAAGCAGCAATATGAACGCAAATCCTGTGGCCCACCTACCGTGGTTCCCCATCCCCTCCTGCGAGATGTCCTGGTCATTCCAAGTGGACACCGGGACAATTCAGAGATCAAGCCTGAGAGCAAGGAAGTCGTCGTTGACCTAGCTTGTGGAATGGCGGTGCTGAGGGGGGCTGAGATATTCGCACCAGGTGTAATGGCAGCACCAGTAGGTAGACCCATGACGTTCTCTTCTGTTTGTTTTTATGTGATTGCGCTCAAAATATTGTACTAAACTGAAGTATTGTATAACAAAAAAAGTAACTCCCCCTTAAATCAAATTGGCGTAACTTCTTAACAAAAATAGTTGTGAACAAAATAACTTGGCAAGAGTGTTTTTACACTTATTGACTAACTTCCCTGTAAATTTGAGATTGATCCATCAAGTCATGCATGAGTAGGCAAAAATGTCACTTTTCAGAAGTCACAAGGGTCATTTTTTTAATGCTGTATTAACAGTGCATTGTAGCAGTTTTTGCACGATTTTTAAAGTGTGCTCACTCAACCATGACACGATGACAACCTCTTATGTTCACACAACATGTGAGGATACATTTTGGTAAAAACATCTAGAGTTATTTCTTTTCAATAAGCTGAATGGATTTTGCAATTTCAAATTCAGGAGGGTTGAATTAAAAAAAAAAATTGTGCTCACCCAACCATAATAATGAGAAAAGTGTCGGGATAGGTGTGAGGGGTCAGGCGATGGATGATAAACAACAACACATAACTATGCACCAGAAACCGAATTCGCTAAAATCTCGTTTCACAGAATCCCCAAAATGACCCTTGTGACATTTGAAAAGTGACAATTTTGCCTTTAATGTTTGCTCACTCATGCATGACTCAATGGATCAATCTCATTTACACAGAAAAGTTAGTCAATAAGTGTAGGAACACTCCTGCCAAGTTATTTTGCTCAAAATCTGTTCATTTTGATTAAGGGGGGGTGTTCCTTTTTTTGTTGTGTTTAGTAAAGTATGTATTGTACTTCTTGAATGACAAATAGTAGAAATAGTACTGATAGTACCTGTAGTTGTAGTGCTGGTAACAGTCTGTAGTAAAAGTAAAAGAGGAAGAGTAGTAGTGGTTAGTTGTTAAAATAGTAGTAATAGCAGCACCAGCTGCAGCAGTCTTAGGTATGTAGTAGTAGTAGTGAGCTTTCGAATGTGTCGACTTGAACGCTGTCCTACATGTAGATCCTCCCAGCTACAATGGACTGCTTTGTGTTAGCTGCATGTACCGCGCTATGTGCAAGAACGGCTCACTCGTTAACTAGCAGGGTTCGTACGGGTCATGGAAAACCTGGAAAGTCATGGAATTTTACTTTATTGCTTTTAAGGCCTTGAAAGTCATGGAAAATTGTTTTTTTCATTGAAAAGTCATGGGAAGTCATGGAATATCAAAATTATGGACATTCAACTACAGTATTTTGTCACTACAGGGAGCGAGAGTCGAGTAGGCCCTAATCGATTTTACTCGACTCCCGTTCCGAGAACCGAGGAATCGACTCCGTGATGTCCAGAGTCGACTACTCGTGCCCGGCGGTTCCGCGGTTCCGAGAGTCGATTCTGTTGTGTGATAATATATACGAGCCTTGGAATCGGCCCCAGAATGAGTGAAAGTTTGAACTTATCAGCGACGCTACTTGGCTCCGCAAAAACTATCACTACAGTGTGTGTATACATGTGGGGGTATGTGCATCATGTCAGACTGCCTGTATGTGTGTGTCGGTGTGTGTACAACGCCGTTAATAGCGCACACCTCATTGTGATGTATTAGCAAGACAGGGAAACTATCAGCATGCAGGAGAGCTTGGAAGAGAGAGAGAGAGAGAGAGAGAAAGAGAGCGCGTGAGCGAGGGAGCAAGATGAATATTTAGGGGGCAGGGACAGAACATAATATATATTTGCATATCTAAATCCGGTGAAATGATATAAAAATTAATGAAACAAATCAACGAAATTTACTCCGGAATGGAAACTCGGCTTTCGAAGAACCAACAAAAAAAGCAACAAAAAAAAATCACAGAAAAAGAAATAAAGTCTGAGAAGAAAATAAAAAATGAAAAGAAAGCTTTCAGGTCTTAAAAAAAACAAATATATTGTTAGAGTACTTCAGGATTAAGAAATATTAAGAGAAGGAATAATAATTTTTTTTTTTAAAGTAGCTAGGCCTACCGTAAGAGAGTAGGACGAAGAAAAAAACGTAGGTCAAATATCAAAAGCAATGGTCAACAAGCCCTTCACTTAAAAAATATAAGACATGGAAGAACTATGAAGGAAAACCCCCTCCAAAATTTGAGGAAATAAATATTATTCATGCCACAGTGACGCCACAACATAATAATTCAAACTAAGCTAAGAATAATTATCGTTCGTTAGAATCACAGAAAAAATGGCGCCTGTAGGTCACATGTAAAATAGAAAAAGGAACATGCCAGAGCGCGTTGATAGAGAGTTGTGACACGCGCATAATAAGCCTACGCGTACACGGTCTGTGTTTAAAACATGGCGGATCAGTGTTACGACTCTCTGTATGTATAGCTCTGGAACATGCCGTATAGCGCCACCTCTTGGTCATACCACGCATAGTCATCTACAGCCACCTTGCGAACAAATGAAAAAGACGATCTATTTTCATCATTATAGCCGCGAATTCAATCTGGTTTTCGTCATTACAGTTATGAAAGTGAAGCTTAGACTAGGATTATACTGGTCATGTATGTAGAATTTCGATAATTGTTTTATAAAGCGGAGCTTTTTATATGAAAATCGGACAATTGTCGTTAAAGTGCACACTACCCCTATGCAGTGACATAGTGAAGCCACCGGTGCTGCGGTGCAACGTACAGTGTATCGGGCCGGGGCCGGGCCGGGGCCGGGCCTGGTCGGAGTCGATTCTGAATGGAATCCAAATCGAGATCTAGTTGGCATGCACTAGTGTAGGCAACGTATGGCTTTGCGTCCTGCGGCCTCTAAATAACTAGATAACAAAAGCTGCTTTTCTATTGGGAGACTTGAAACATGCCCTTTGCTTCGCTTTGATTTGAGATCAAATTTTCAGTCTACCGACCGTGTAAAAAAAATGTATAGAACTTAAAAGTCATGGAAAGGTCATGGAAAGTCATGGAATTTAATTCATGAGAAAGAGTACGAACCCTGACTAGTCAGATCGAGAACGCGTCAAACATGGTTTTGCCGTCTTCTCTCAAACGTGAACCTCGCTTCACCCATTGTTAGCTTCATGCTTCACATACTTTGTATGCAGTCAACACAAAGCAGTCCATTGTCGCTGGGAGGATCTAGGACGGCGTTCTGGTTGACACATCCGAAAACTCCTTAATATTAATAGTAGAGGCAGCAGCAGTATTAGGTATGCAGTAGTAGTAGTAGTAGTAGTAGTAGTAATAATAATAATAGTAGAAGTAGTAGCAGGAGTAGCAGTAGTGGTAGTACATGTAGCAGCAGTATTACATGTGGTAGTTCTGCACTTTTGATCAGCTGGTCCCGAATGAAATAATATAATATTACAAAATTGATACTAAAATTTTATTACTGTTAGCAGATCACACAACTTCCAGAATATCTCATACATGTTTTATATTTATAATTGCAATTTCAATACTCCCAAGTACTACATGTAGTAATGTGATATGCAATTCAATTCAATTTTTTTCCCCTTTTCTTTTTTGAAAAAAAAAAAATCTTTGCAGCAATGAACAGAGGGGATAGAGTAGCAGTGTATTCTGATGTGAAGGGTCTGTGTCGAAGAGGCTTGACCACCAGGTTTGATGGTGAGAGACTGTTTCTAGGAAACGGACTGGCCAAAATGAGCAGACACGACATCTTTGTAGCCACATCTTCCCCCAGGTTTGTTGCAATTGTGATCTGCTTAGAATTTTTAACAGTTCAGACGTTTGGATGTAGATGTTCTTGTTTTAGACTTGATGCATGCTTCAAGTCTCAAAATGAGTAAAGCTGTTTTAAAAAATAATGGTTAATAATCTCATATAATCTTATTGATTCCCCCCCCCCCCCAAACACACACACACAAAGAGCAAATGAGATTTTTGCCCAGACTTATGGTGTACATGTAATATTGGGGGTTGAGCATGGGAAAAATATTGTGGGCGGAGTGTTACATCATATGCTACACGGCTTAGAAATTTGTGGGGGCATGTGCCCTCCCCTTGGCTGTGCAGATGTGCAGGCTTTTTGTATTTTGTGAATATAATCACACATTTTCATTAAGGCTCTTCTGTTTTCTGTTAACCTGCAGTGGCACAGCAGTCATGATGTCAGAGCCAGTGTTTAACTGCCCCTCTCTCAACTCCATTCTTCCATCCAAGATCTTCCTACAGAATCTTCCTTCCATCGTAGTGGGTCATGTTTTAAACCCCCAGCCTGGTGAGATGGTGCTAGACATGTGTGCTGCACCAGGTAAAGATCTTACATAATTTCCCAGCTGTCATAGCCTTTCTTGAGAAACCTGCATCTCCCGTAGAGTTGGGTTTTTTTTCTATTACAGTACGTTTTTCATTCAACCCCCAGCCCAGATACACGGTGCTAGACGTGTGCCACCACGTAAAGATAATCTGACAGAACATTTCATCTTTTGTAGCTGGGGTGCGGAGAATCTTCTGTCCACTTTAATGTTCATAAGAAACTTCCTTCCATTATTGGGGGGGGGGGGGAGCTTAATTTTCACCCCTGGATGTCATGTATAAACTTGCTGCCTAGGAAAATGGATTTAGACCCCTAAAAAGGCAGGTTATCAAGTTTATTTTATCTATGAGTGATAAATAGACAAGTCCAAACTATTTTGTCTTATACGTTACTAACACATCAAAGATTTTAGTATATCTGATGACTGTGTCAAGCTGATAGCCCTGCTAGTTCTTGGATCAGACCAAATATCTCATAAAATTATATTTTTTTGTCAATTTATGTTCACAATTCAATAACAGAATTCCATGATACTTCATAACGTACAGTGTACCTTGGACTTGCTCATTGACATTCCCTTTTCTTCACTCCATCAGGAGGCAAAACAACCCACATTGCAACTTTGATGAAGGACCAAGGGACCGTCATAGCTCTGGACAAGGCATCCAGGAAGATTGCAAGAATAGAAGCCAATGCAGCAGCTCTCAACTTGACATGCATCCGAGCGTACTGCTTCGATGGTACCAAGGCCTGTCCCAGCGAATCAGAGATTGTCCAGGGCAAAGGTATGAAAGACACATTACTTCTCATGTCAATTTCATTGCAAGTTGGGGGGGTGGTAATCACATCTGTTTCAATTGTTTTTGAGCATCAAAAAGCTTGAAATTTCAATTCTAATGATTAAATCTAATGTTAACCCATTGGCTCTGATTTGCAGGATTGCATATTTCCTATTGCAATTGAATAATCAAAGACTCATGAAATGTTATTTCTGATACACTGTAAGTCTGTGTTTTATTGTTTGTAAGGAAAGGGTTAAAGCTTGAAACTCTTGTCTTTTTAATCCTCTCCAATTTATCCCAGATGACTTTCATCCGCCATTTCATGAGGTGACCTTTGACCGGATTTTACTAGATGCCCCCTGCAGTGGTTTGGGTCAGCGGCCTATGATCTACAACAAGATGAGTCTTAGTGAGGTCAAGTCTTATCCTGCTCTTCAACGCAAGCTCTTTACTTCGGTAAATAACTTTCTCTAACTTACATTTTAAGCCTTAATGAAACTGGATTATTTTGAACTCTGTCTAACAGGGTTTCCTATCTCTCATTTCAAGTAATCATTAGGTAAAATTTTTTTAGAGGATTTTCTAAAGCAATTTGTTATCCCTTCTTGTATGTCATCAATTTCATTCATAATATTTATGCATGATTTTATTGATAAGCTATTAAATAAAATATTGTTAATTATTATTTTGTGCAAGATATTTGATATTGATTTACAGTAACCATTGAGAATTATATATTCTACATTTTAAAAATTGGTGTAACTATAAATCTTGGGTGGTATTCTAAAAACCTTGTTATCTTTTAGGTATGTTAATTGTAAAAATTGGGTCAAGTCATTGGTTAATGTCTGCGCATAGCTGGCTGTTTGTACGTATCGTTAATAGACTGTTTACTAAGTGATTCAAATTTATGGATGTTTCTTTCCTGGGGACCTAGTAACAAGGTATTCCATTAACCTGTTATTAATGAATGAACTACAATACTTGGAATCCAGTTTGCATACATTACTTGTTCTATGTTTGACAAGCCTGTGGCAAGCTTTCAGGTTGTCAATAACAACCTTTGTTTCAAAAGTATGCATAAAATTTGAATCACTTAGTAAACAGGTCTATTGAGACATCTGTGCAAGTACCAGTAATATGGGAGCCTGATCGGTTAAGAGTAGGCATTTTGTCCGTCCGTGACATTGAATATTTCATGGATTATAATTCCAGTAGAGCACCATGGCAACCAGATTTGATCAAATCGCAACTCCGTCGGTGATACCCTTCACAATGAAACATAAAATACAATGTAGCTCTCTTCAATTAAATACTTATTTTCTGCCGGCCTTCAAACTTTCAAAATTTGTCAAATGTCTGTCCGTGACTAACCCGATCAGGCTCATGTCAGTTTTTATATTGCGTAATTTGAGTATGTCATGACATTAAATATTATACCTTCCCCAACATAATAGATAACATGTTTTTTAGAGTGTGCCCAGTAATGTTTGTAAGAAATATTTCATTCTGTGTTGGATTTCTTTGTTCTCCATGCTACCCATTATGCTTTGAACAGGGGGGCGTTTCATGAAAGGACTTGTCAGATATTTTATCTGACAAATTTGCTCTCAACCAATCAGATGCAAGGATTTCAGCAGCTTATAACCGTTGTCGGATAAAATATCTGACAACTTCCTTTCATGAAATGCTCCCTGGTCATGAGTGGAACCTTGTAACAAATTCCTTACCTCTTTATATCGAAACCTTGTTATATCAGGGCTAAAAAACAATAGAATACAAAGAAGTGGGACCGGCAAAATTACCTTGTTATAATGAGAGTTTGTTATTAACAATGTTCATTATAATGAAGTTCCACTGTAGTGAAGTGCACCTGCCATACTCTCCGCTTCTCTTTCAGGCTGTGAGATTGCTCCGAGAAGGGGGTACCCTCGTCTACAGTACCTGTACAGTCACTCCAGATGAGAACGAAGGACTAGTGGCGTGGGCACTCGAGAAACACCCAGAAATGAGACTAGAGATACAGGTGAGGGCAGTGGTATAGGTACAGTGGAGAGGGGGTGTGCAGGGATATATGTTCCTACACCAATCAAAGGGTGAACAGAGAAAGAGAGAGAGAGAAAAAAAAATAGAGAGCGAGAGATGGAGAAGAAAGATGAATGAAAGTGGACACAAAAAGAGATGAAATCCACTTATTTAGTTTCTTTTCCCTACCGGTAATCGTTGGCCTTGTAAAATGACTTTTTGCCCACCTACATGTGGTAAGACTAGTTGCCCCGCCCCCCGACACCAGTGTCATTGCCCTGTCGATGGCTAGTCAGTATCCTGCACTAATTGTGGTGTTAACTTAAACCCAGAAATGATTATATCTAATCTTATCCTAACCCTACATCTTTGACAATGATAAACCTTAGAGCACTTGCTACTGGAGGAAATCCTGGAGCACCTCCTTAAAGACATAACTAAGACAATGATTCTACTGTAATTCTGTAACGCTATGAATGAAATATATAGCATCATTAGACATATTTGTCCAATTAAACTGCCAAATTGTTGTTGTACCATGCTTTTTGACAAAGCAATGTTTGTCCTCCATGAAATTTAACATTATGAAGGTAGATACAATGATTAATCAAATACACATTAAAATTTGACACTTTTAATTTGTCTCACAAATTAAAAGTTTTGGGGTAAACATAATGGCACTGTAGGTGATAAATCGATGTACCATGTTTTTCCTTTTGAGTGTATTTATGTGAATATGTATTGCCACTTGTAATATCGTTTTTTTTGTTGTTCTTGTCTCTCTCCAAAGGAACCACATCTGGGTGGTCCAGGTCTACCAGTTCCAGGCCTTAGCAGAGAGGACCAAGAGAAAGTCCAGCGTTTCACTCCGGCATCTCACCTGGCAAGCACCGCTTCAGGGAAAGCAGTGACCTGCGACAATGACACAATAGGTTTCTTTGTAGCTAAATTTGTAAAATTGATAAACAGATAAATCTTTTTCTTTTGCATATCTAAAATAAAATTGTACAACTGTTCAGTTGATTTAGAAAAAAATTGTATCAGGAGGGAGTACCATGGTAAAGTAATTCTGTCACCTGACCCTCAATCAGAGGCTTACGGTTCGAATCGCTGCCCAGTTTGTATGTCCTCAGACAAATCTACATTTGTCTCTCTCAACCCTGGGGTTAAATGGGTAGATGGTAGGATTCATTCCTTGAAATGCACTATGTTCTGATCATTGTTGGTGGAGCTCAAGCCAGAATAATAATTTCCAAAGCTCTTTGAAGCTCATAGAAAAAAATATGTCAAAAAAGTGGAATATTATTATCCCCTCGCTGACAAAGTTGGAGGGGGATATAGTAATGCTGCTGTCTTCTCATGGGTCATTCCATAAAGTAGCAAACTTTCTGTACATCCAATCCTTAGGTATTAGTAACTTCTTTCTTGCCTAGTAATATAATAGTATAGTCTGATAGAGGTAACTTGTTCTGACGTATATACATGTAGGCCATTTGTACCCGGCGAGGGGATGCTACGCTTTGCATTGCTCTTGTTGTTACTATTGAGTTAACCTACCGTATTGATATTGAAATCATTTATAGATAAATGTTTGGAAACAATGTTATTATGTATTCATCTCCATTTAAAGAAAATGTGAGTAGATCTTCCTTCAACTTTTTTTCCCCCATCACGATGCACATGCTCTACCCTCTTCTGGATTCCATAGTGGTGTCGTAATTTTTCTTCAGCTATTGTTATGCAAACCTTTCTTTTGTCGGGTTGGGATCGAGACTGAGGTGCCGGTTTGGTCTAAAAAAAACTAAAAATATTATTAGAGACATATTTTGAATGTGTATTCTATTAGTAGGTATAGCACATGAAATTTTAAAATAACATTTACATGTTTTAAAATGTTCCATTTGAAAGATCTCAGTTAATTATTCATTTTGGTGCAAAAATCATGTGAATCAGACGTTCCATTCTTGAGTTATTGCCAAATACAATTCTTTGAAAATGGTCAAATACCTGCCCAAAATATGCCATTTATCGCTAAAAATGTTTATTAAGGAATTTTGAAGTCTTGTATATTAATACAAGGTAAAGTGATTGCTTGAAAATCAAGTTATGTATCATACTTCCAACAATTCTATCAGTGTAGAAAAATCTCATGTCATTTATATCAAATTCATGCCACAGACTCTTGAAAACCAGTGCCCAAATATTGAATGCTGCAATCTTAAAAATGTTTAAAAAAAGGGTCCAAGTCCAGCTAATTATTCATTGATTCATTCAATTATTTTATTCCTTCTTGAAAAAAGACATTTACAAAAATTATAGATTAATCACTGTCACAGCCGATTAAAGCTAGCCATTTGCTTGTTGTCCAGAGTAACTGATTGAATACCAGACTCAAACAAAATACAATATGAGACATGCATTAAGGGAATTAACAGTTACAATGTATTATAGAATATAGTATTCTTCACAAAATGATAATGAACATAGTTTTGGTTTCAAATACATGGAAATATAGGATACTTTTGGTTTTTAATGTTTACATAATATTTGCCACTAAAGAATTGTATCTTATAACATACTATTGCATTTAAACTATTAATGTAGTAATAGAACATTTAGTGTTGATTTAAGAACAATGACATGTCAGAAAAGATAATGAATATCACATTTCATGTCAAAGCATAAATATTACAAAGTTTTAGTCCATAAGATGTTACATAAAACTCGAAATGATGGAGAACCAAGGTGATCTGAACAAAGGAAACATCTGATCTTCACCCATAACACTGGTTGCAGACATCTTTCTGCCAACTGAGTACTCGACCCCAGGCCGAATTGGAGAACAGCTTACGCTGACTCTACCCTTCTCTTCTCGAGTCTAGTATCTGACTCCTGAGTCAGAGTTAACACCATCTACGAACATGAAATTACACAAGGATAATAACTATCTATCCATAATATGTAATAGAATGTACAATAAAACAAAAGTTCAGTTTGTGTAAAAACTATTTCCACATTTTAGCTTCATTAATGATTACAAACATGTGAAGCTAAATTTAACTCCATCTGTAACATTTCACACAGAAATATACTTCAAGACACACTTTTAAGTCTTATTCATAAGTCTTGTCTGTAATCAGCATTTAAGATATAAATTGTGCAATATCTAAACTTCAATGAAATAAGCTTTACTGCTTCAAGACAATTTAGCACTTGTAACATTTCACTTATACATTTCACTTTTCTTCTGTGATAATAAACATATTGCCTAAATTGTCTTTAAAATTACTGCGTAAGAAAATAAATTAAACTTACAGTTCAACTGATGACATGAAGCTTGGAAGCACGAACACAGCTCCTTGTCCAGTACAGACAAATGCTGGTGACAGCTGGAAACGCTGGAAACGCACAAAATTGCCACGCCCAGTTTAAAACTAGCAGCTCAAACATGCTGCCATTCGCCTAGCTGCACCTAGCAAACTCCTAGCAGGCAAACTGCTGCTGCTGCTGCAAGACACCACAAATAGGTCTTGTCTTCCCAAAATCAAAGCTTCATGTGACCAAACTAGCCACTCCTAATGTTACACCCTACCAAAGAACTTAGGTTTTCCCATACCTTATTATTATCTCCTAGCAACAACCCATGAAAGGAACCTACATGCCAATCTTGCATTAAACCTGTGCTGAAATAAAAAGAACCTGAATAAAATTATCCTAAAAAGCACTGGCCTGTTTCAGGCCATTCAATAAGCTGCCTGCTACATACATGTATTAAGAACAAAAGACATAGCCAGGTGCTACATCCAGGGCAGTCAGTCAAACTGGCTGAATTAATTAGCAACTAAGAGAGATAGACATGACTTGTAACAATCACATTATAATAGTGCATGAATGAGGCGACAGCTTTAATAGGAAGGCAAAAGAGCCATATTGGTGCTGCCACCAACACAGGATGAACAATATCATTGAGAAGCTTTTGAGGATCTGTATGATACTCGGCAGTGTTCATGACAAAATCTTATGCTTATTGAGCATCTACATCAGTGGCAGAGTAATGTGTGAGTTGATTAGATCCATAGCCCGAATACCACCAATAACAATCTTGTCTTCCAAGTTTACATGACTGATCTGGGTGAGTTGGTTCTTTTGCTTGTTTGATGGTAGGGTTTCATGAACTGGTTTGATACGTCCTCTGTGGTGATGGTAGTACACATCAGCTCCTTTCACGAAGGGAACATTCAAACGATTCCCATGATATGCCTTCAATCTGTTTCTGTCCCCAATTTCATTGAGGTAGTCCTTGAATGCATTTGGGCATCCAGCTTCTGCACTAGCATTGGGTCCAAAAGCCTTGCAAACTGTCTGTAAAACTAAAGTGTAGCATTTTTCTTATCTTTTCTCCACTTGCTTCAACAGATTCCCAGTCGTTTAATGCTGCTCCAGCATATTCCTGTAGGTTCATAAGCACCACATGCTTAATACCACAGTATAAATTGTACTGTGGTCATGCTTTCTTTCAAGTCATCACCTACATTGTCCCAGTTTTTAGTCACTTTTGGAAGTGTTTTTCATGCCGTTCTTCCAATAGTTCAGCAAATTTCTTATTCACAATGCAGCTGTCAGGTATTGTGTCTTTGACTTTTACCAGTAATCAGTTATTTCCTCATTGCCAACAAAGTTGTTGATTGTCAATAACTGCTCCATCACACAAATAGTTTCTGTACAGAATAATTTCTGCATTGTCTGTCTCTATTTCAGTTAAGGCCAATACCATAGGTTCCCATGTCGGTACTGGCTAAACATAGTGACGTATGGGATGTGTTTTTTTGACGTTCCATCTGTCTGCATTGTCTCTGGATTGTCACTGCTCTCGATAGCTTCCTTCGCATCATGTTTTGAAAGCAAGGCCTGTTCAAAGGCCATGTATTAGTTTTTGTTCTTTTTATAAAATAGCAATCTGCAATGCAAATCTACTGCATCCCTGCATTCATGCAGGCATTGATTCTATTCTTGGACCAAGAAACCATAGAACTCCTATGGTAACACGGGCCATGTACAATTTGGTAAAGCCTTGTAATGGTACATGTTCTCTCACTCAAACACTTAAGCACATACAAAATAGTGACTGTGAATGATGATGGGAAGCAAAGACATCCAGAGAGCATCCTCACGCAGAGTCCATGCTTAGACACAATGGGTAAGATATTTTATTGCCTAGGTTTCTTTATCTGTTGATATAAGTAGGTTTATGCTGTAAATTAAGACGGTCCAACCTCATTTATTCAACCAGGGTTCGACCCCAATCATGCCTTTCAATACACTTTTAGTTTTCACATCAGAATTTTTTTTCATTGAGCAACCACAGAAAATATTAAAGATATATGAAAACTGAAGCAAATATAAAAGTTGATTTTAAAGGTATTGAGCAACACTCATTCTTGAATGTGATATTTGAATCATTCAATCAATCACTCTGCAGAGTGGATTTGGTGCATTGCAAATCTTATCATTATTTAACCAAGACTCTCCAGTAGCAGTCTTTATTCTTGCATCCTTACGAGTACGTTAAGAAACTGGCTTGATAGCCGTTGATGCATCTTTATGATTCTATTAATCGGCCATGTTTCCCAGCCAAATACTTCGATACCATATCCTATTCATCCAAAGACTCATTTTATCTCATTTTTTCCTCATGCAATCTCTTTCAAGCACTATGGCATATTATATGCAATCATCCACAAAACTGGAGGAATGGTTATTTACAACATCAGACTTTTCAACGACCAAAGAGGAAAAATTGATAATGATGAAACTGAGCCCCATCATGACCATGGTACCATTTTGTGGAAAACGTTTTTATTCAATGCATTCACTGCATTAATCGCATAATTGATGAGGCCTCGCGGCCTCGGGGAAAATACGTTATCCGGTATAGAGCTGGCGAGGTCTCAACAAATAATACAATTTTCACTTTGAAGTACATGTCATGCAATTTTTTTATCTTACATGAATAAGATAAAAATGAAGGTAACAGAAAGTACATGTAGATGCATGTCATGAAGCAAAAATGCATTAAACCGTAGTTAAGGGGGAGGGGAAAATTGTGCAGGAATGGACATATATGTTGGGTTTGTCATCAATTAAGTGACAGTCACACTGACTTGCAACCTTTCCGTCATAATCAGATTAACTCTTAATGTGCTGAAGTTTCAAATTGACTCCACATGCAATACATATAAATCCTTGAGAGCTGCAAATCCCCTACAGATAATGAGTTAGTGTACTTTTCGGCGATGGTCATCGATATCCTTATTACTATTAAATACATACTTGCAGTCGGCTTTCTGACAGCGCCCAAAATTTTTCTCCTGGAACTTGGGCAGATGGTCACATGGGAGGGACGGTGAAGACAGGGCTTCAAGGAAGGTTTTGAAGTGCCCAGGGTGGGACAGGCTTGGCGTTGGTGATGGGAAGTGGCGGAGACATTGGAGAAGTTCCTGTGGGGCAGTAGGTGGATGACTAGTACAGTGGGTGCAAGTTGGATTGACATATTTGGAGAAAATGATTGTCCCGATCCTCCTGTCCATGTGCGCCATTACAAACCTGTACTCCGAGTACACCTCAGGACACTGTTTCAGCCGTTTAGCTGAACCAGAGATAGCTGATTTGATGGTCTGGTAGTCCTCCCATAAGGAATGGGTAGTGCACCACTGCGCTCACATGTTGCTTGAATTTCATGACCAGCAAATTTGATGTCACAGATAAGGGACATCGCATTGTCAAACACTGCATGCTCCTTCTCGAGCCGCTGCTCAGTGGTAAGGTTAGTCTGGTAATGTGGAGGTTTATCTTCTCCCTCAAGTGTGGATGGGAGGTACACTCCCACCAATGCCTTGGTGCAAGGGCCCCACAAATGCTCGACAGGGTTTAAAGCAGAATCGCCCGGACAGTAGGATGTAACGAGCAAGCCATCAAGGTTCATGTCCCTGAACAGCCTGCCGTAGAAAAACTCGTTAACATGATGATTAACATTGAAATCTGGGCCTCCGTCCACAATCAAGGAGAGATCAGACTTCCCTGCTTGATGCTGCAGAATGTTCGCAATGTCGTTCATATGACTTGCGATGTTATTCATTGAGTGGGGGCTTCGAAGAACAACAAACGACCTTGAATTCTGAGGAAGCCTGCAGTAATAAGTGAAAATCGATGTGTGAAATGGCAATCAGTATTAAGTAAACATGAAACTGTATTGTGACAATTTTGTTCGTTTTTATTTATTATTATACAAGTATGTAAGCATACATAAAGTACAGTGAATAGGCCATTATTGGGGACTGGGACTGATGGTACATCCATGGTATTTAAAACGAGTATGTTTTGTTTTGTACTGTAATATATTTTCCTGAGTTTTTTTTAAATTTACATACCGTAATTGAAAGTAGGTGACGTTTACCTCAAGTTCAAAGGCCAATGGCAGTAGTTAATGACTGAAGACCAATGATAATCTTTGAAAGCAAAATTTTATTATGGAACATATTAATGGTAAACATTAACAAAGATAAAAATGATGATGATGATCAGGGAAAAAACTAATTTCATTTTCGGGGCTAATTTTCCTGTTTCAGTGCTTGCCGGATACTTTTTTGTATTGAACCCTATGGCAATTTAATTGGGTTCCTTTGCAAATTTCGGGGGCAAAATCACACCGAGCCCCCATGTAATATTTTCCCTGATGATGATGATAATATTAATAACAATAATAACAATTATACAAGAAGAATATTTCATTTAACAAGAACCACTTCAGTCAGGAGCAGCACTACATTTAGCTTCTCCACTGTATGACCTGCTGCAACTACATCCTCACAAACTTTGGCAATTGTAGTCCTTGTCTGCAAGGCCTCCTCAATAGCATTGAGATCTGAATCCTAATGGGGAAAAAAAAGAAAGAAATTATCACACATACCATTTTATAAAAACACACATTCTATGGGAAAAAATGCATGAAAGAAACAAAATTGTTGTACAGTATGATAATTAAGGCCATGTGTCTTGAACTCGCCATCCATAGCGTTACATTGTGTGATTCTAAGAAAATCACATCTATCACGCTTCAAGTTAGCATAACATTAGAAGTATTCACCCTACCTATAAAGGAAATTTCATGAGCATTTGAAATATGCCACAAAAAATTGGGTAGGGTGAAGTAGAAGCACTTTATGGGTGAAAATATTTTATTTTCAAGAAAAAAAAAAGCATTATATTTCACTACCCATTGCCCCTACATTTATTTTCTCTTCATATTTGAATCCCTCATCAAATTTCCTTCAAGAAAATGTATAATTGCGTGGGGTTATGCCTTTTCATAAATAAGATGAAATTTGCATGCACCCAATATACCTACTTCCATAGAGTTTGTGTGTACCGCTTCCCCCGCCTCCACCACCCTGCCTATTATGAATTCTCTTAGTCACAGTGTCATCATTAAAAATGCTAGAGTATTTCCCATTACAGGGCTGAGAGTGCATTTATTTAGCTTTAAAATGAGACCAAAAGAATAGTAATACGTTCAGGTTTGGCAGAGATATCAGCAATTCATTCAAGTCAAATTTGGAAAAACGTAACATCGCCACCTTTTTTGGATGGCGAGTTCAAGACACATGGCCTTAATATTTGCAGGATAAAACATCTTTTCTTACGAAAAATATCAGTTTCAAAATCATTAACCATTAACCATTAATTAATATTTCTATTAATTTCATAAACATTTACAAGTATTTCATGAAAATATAAGAATAAATCATCATACTCCCAAGTCCCAAGGGCCATCTGGTCTAGGCAACAAATCAGATGTTCACACTTGAAATAGGCACTGAAGTCACATTGTACAGTCTTAATCACCCCTTGAAAAGCATCTTAAATGAGGATTGGAGTATGGAGCTATTTAACCCTATACAGAATAGCATACTCCCTATTTCATATTTCAGGAGGATTCGAGGATTTTTTTTTTTCTTGAACTTCATATACTACTGCCATTCATTTTCTCACAACCCAACCCACCTTTTATAACTCAGCATAGATTCACACCCCTAGGGTGGGTACTGGATGCGCTAAGATGTGGCAAATTGTATTTGGGAGAGTTGCCAGCACTGTGCACTGATGCGTCAAGACCTCATCAGTCCTTCTTGTCCAAAAGTAATCGCTAGGTTTAATCAAGTTTCTGACCCTTTTCGCAGATCTTATGATTCTTGACAAGCCTTGTTCTCAATTCCTAAACCCTTTTTACATATATCTACAAAATTTTAAATAACATCACTGTCACAGAATTTGATACCTTTGTTCTCAATAATAATTAATGACAATACCTGTTACATATACAGTGCACATATCCACCTTGCTAGGTGCTCAGGGCGCTTATCGGCGTTTTAGATATCTGGTGACGGATGTACCTTTCACATGTTTTTATACACACGGAAGATGTACAGTTGTTTATGAAAGCAAATTTTTAACTGATTAAAAGTTACACACACCACTAACACAACGTTGTGTAAATGTTTAGCTACATAATGCAAGATTTCTGTGAAAAGCAGTAAAGTAATGCTGAAAAACTGGCGGTAGTAGGGGTTAAATCTGTAATAATGAAGAAAAAACACAAACAACAAAAACAATATTTCATATATCGAATTAAAAGGGCTCATATATATATATATATATATATATGTGTCTTCATCAACCATATGTTATTAGTGCTAGGCATATAAGGTCGGAGGCATACCTGTTTGACATTAACAAATGCTAGTCCTATTCTGCAATTATGTTCAACATCCTTTGGCATTCTAACAAACTGCAGATTCGGACAAGTACTCTCTTCACACCCATTTGTTTTCCAAGTCTTTGCAGCCTGCACCAACTGTAAAAATGATCGCGGAATTGATTTCTTGAAGTCCATCCCTGCAATGACAAAAAGAGTATTTGAAAAATTTGTTACTTATAATTCCTTAAAATTTGCATGTTAATATAAAAAATTAAAAATATACACAAAATCATTAGCAATTTCAGGTCCGACATGCACTTACATAATGGTGCATAACTTCAGAACTAGTTCCCGGGCATGAGGAATTTGGTCTTGTGTGTTACACAAGTAAAAAGGCATTAAGCGGCAACGTTAAAAATATTTCACAAAGCAGAACGGTAGCGCAAAATGTTGAGCCCCCTTCCCCACCATTAGCTTGTTTTAACGGTCAATGATTATGCAACACCACACATTGTTTAAGGGACTGCATGGGAGGCATTTTTAACATTATGGCAATCAAGATTTGTCAAAATAAATTCACTTTTAAGTTTTGGGGACAGCATTAATGAATCTGATTATATAAGAAATGCCAAAATAAAGGGTCAAATTATTACCATTGTATGGTTTGAGGAAATCATCAGACGTGTGAAGAGGGTAGGCATCCACTGTTTCCTCCCACGTTTTGAATCCAAGCTGAATCATTAACTCTGCCTTTACCCCTTGGAGCATCTTACTCTTTTCTGCACGAGCCTTCAATTCTTTGAGCGCGAGTTCCCCAGATACTACTTGGAAAGAAGGTTGTATCTCTCTCCTTCTCCAAGACCTTGCAGAGGTAGAAACAACTGTGAAAATGAAATCAGAAATAAAAAGAACATAGTTTCAAGTTCAATAATTATTTCATGAGTGATTTGAGAGAGAAATTGGGAGCCCATGACCACCTGTGTGCAGTCAAAACTAACTAAATGAATCTTCGACCAGGCGGTCGAAAATTATGCCTCCACCACTGCCAGACTCAAAATGTTGTTGATTATTGGGTGCCTTGATAGTCTGTTTAAATTTACAGATTACCTTTTGTATTTGTAAAAAATTGAATTATTTATCAAAACCTGAAAATCCTCTTAGTTTATTGTTTTATGTATTTTATTGAATCCCTCGATCTTGACCTTTGACTTCACTATCCCCCAAAAATAATCAGCTCATCGTCACCCCCGATTCATCGATGACCCAAGTTTCAAGTTGATCTGTGAAACCGTTAACGAATTATACAGTCCATTATTTTATGTATTTTATGGTATTCTGTGACCTTGACCTTTATATACCCAAAACTAATTAGATCATTGTTACTCCCCAATGCATACATGATCCAACTTTCAAGTTGATCCGTGAAACAGTATAATCAGTTTCAAGTCAATCCATATTTTTTTTTGTTATAGAGAGATTTGTCAATTCTTTGTATTTTATTGAAGTTCGTGACCTTGACCTTTGACCTCATGACCCACAAAACTTATCAGATCATATTCATCCCTTTTTTACCTTTGGTAGGCAGAGGCCTAAAAAATAAATTTAGATACTTCGTAACGACTATGTCATCAAGGAAACTATCAGTAAAGGGACTTATAGGAGAGAAAGACCTGTAATCCCTCCTTCCAAATAACTCATAAATTTAAAAATTCAAACTCGAGGTGAGAGATCCACTCATAAATTACCCTCCTGGAATAAGAAAGGGTGACACAGTGCAATAATTAATGCACCTTAATTAATAAAACTTTTCACAAAATTCTTTGAAATTTCATTTTTTTTCTTAAACAGTTCAAATCTCCTTATAATACCAATCTACCATTTGCCACTGTTAGGAATAGCAGTACCTAGGATCTTTTGTGACAGGTATAATAAATGTGCCCGCTTCATTAATGGAGTGCATACAGCCACCACTAGGTCCTTCCCAACTGTTGTTACACGTGCATAATCTTCCCCTTTCTCCAGGTTGAACTCGTTGATGTGATGCTCAAGGTCCTTCACCATTTGTTCACCGCTTGGAGCACCATATGACTTGGAAAATATCTTGTAGTATAGCCTGAAAATGATTAAGAATAATTTTAAATGTCAGTTCATCAACATATTTAACAGCAGCAAGACAATGCATTATCAACTGTCATAAGCTATTATATTTTTTTACTTTTTACATAAATCATACTTTTAAACAAGGCGATAGCCATGTGTCTTGCCCATGGTTGCGAGGTTACTATGGATGAACCATAGGCTTAATGAAAATTCTCAGGTGAAATTGAACATAGTTCTCCAAAAGTTTGTTCACCACTGTTGGTGACCTTTGACCTTGAGATGACATTCACCGCCCTGTGGGACATCTACCATCCAAGAAAG
Organism: Heliocidaris erythrogramma; assembly: GCA_025617745.1. NCBI lineage: Eukaryota > Metazoa > Echinodermata > Echinoidea > Camarodonta > Echinometridae > Heliocidaris > Heliocidaris erythrogramma. Next base: position 23,485,332 of record CM046870.1, read on the forward strand.
ACCACTACCCGATGTTTTTCTACCGAGGAAAATTTGAGGTGTTCCTTGCATGCATTACTATTCATTTTCATTGCTAAAAAAAAAACCAAACAAAAACAAAAGACATGTACGTTCATCTTGATCACTTAGTCTTCCTCCACCTCTTAGGGCTTGACGAAAACAAAGGTATTCAAATGAGAGCTGAGCATCAGATAGCATTAGGTGACTTTAGGTCTCATGACAAAAATTGGACACAGTGATGCAGAGTCAATAGGCCTACCCAGTTTGAAGCATGTCTGACTCAATAGGGCAGGAGTCAAATAAAGCAGCAAAACTGAATCTATCAATTACAAGTCCCAGGGGAAAGGGAGGGGGGGGGGGGGGGGGTCTACCATTCAAAATTCAGATTTAAATTCGTATTTATTTCATTTCCAACAGAAAAAAAAGACAATGGCATTACAGATATTGTTACAGAAAATATGAAAAATATATGTACAAATTCAATTTACCTTCATTGATAGTGTAGAAGTACAAATGTACACTGTACATATATAAATACATTATAATGAATTTCTGAGGAAATGTGGGGGACCCACTAAAAAGCAGTGCTTGTAATTTGTGGATCCCCCAGGGAAAATAACATTGTTTTAAATTGTGCCTACGAAGACTTGGAAAACACAAAACCGTTGAACCCTGTACAGAATCCTCGCGGATAACCCTTTGAAAAGCACCCTAAAAGGGGATAAAGATTATCTGATTTTGATACCCTAAACAGGGAGAACATTTGAGATTTTGTTTTTATACCCTAAAAAGGGAGGAAGATGTTACATTGCTCTTTGATACCCTATACATGGAGAATATTTCAACTATTTTTGGGTATCCTTAGCAGGAAAAAATATTGGAATGTGTTATTTTCCTGTTTTTATGCACGTACCGTGCAGGATCATGAAAATTATATCCTTTTCCCACATTTTCTTCTACAAGGATGCTGTACACGTTTAAATGGCAGATATCCCCTCCCCCAAGTTATGGAAAATGGAACTTAATGTACATTACCTGAAACAATATCCAGTATCAGGAAAAATTGCCCTATCAGCAGCAGCAAAGGCATAGTTGCTGCCTTCAGAGATTTGCATGTCTGTCTTGATTGATTCTAGAGTTGATGCTGGTGAATGTCCTTTTTCGAAGAGTTCTTGCAATTTCATGTTTGTTTCCTCTGACACATCACGTTCCCGCAAAGAGTCTGCAGTATGGATGAGGTGGTTATGGTTGTTGTTGATTTCAATCTGACATGGGTATTCAGGAAGGTAGGGATCAGGAACAGTAGCACTGCCAGAAAAAAAAGTATGCAAGATTATCACACTGAAGCAATGTTGTATAGTTGTATTGCAATAAATGACTCCATATCAAGACAACTACCCCGCGGATGATTCCCACCTGAAAACTTTGCGGAGGACAATTCCTCCCCCCCCCCCCCAAGGACACGGTTCCCAGGAGGTCAACCTCCCCCCCCCCCCCAAAAAAAAAAGATGAAAGTGCTTTTTAAAGTATGTCGACAGGCTAACTAGATAAAAGTTAAAAATCATAAATATAAAAAGCAAACAGGTCTACCAAGTTCAGATTTTTTGCAAAATGTTGCCATGAAAAAGAAAAGAGAAAATACTTCTGTGTGTGTGTGATTCCGCAATGCACATTTGCATATGCAAATATACTGGATTTCAGGTATCATCTTCAGTCAAAATGGAAAATATCCCTGAAATAAGAAATAATTTGTTAAAATGACTGAAATGTCAGAAATCTAGATGCCAGAGAAATTTGAATTTAAAAATGACAGTGCACAAATGTCATTCTGCAATGCCAAGAATTGTCCATATCAAAAACAGACTTGGATGGGGGGGGGGGGGGGGGGGGTTGTCATTCTGTGAAAATACAAATATCTTCAACAGTATTGGAAAAGTGAGTTCTTCATTATTAGTGTTGTGTCTGTCTGTTGTGCATGCACTGAATTTTAAACATACCGTGACTTCTTCTTCTTGAACTGTGTCCTCTTTACCGTCATGATCATTGTAGCTGGGCAGTTTGTGTTTTTGGAGGTCATCCTCTTATCAGCACCCTCAGAACGAGGAATGGTATTGTGATGACATTGAAAGTACCGTTTGTACACATTCACCTTTCCTTTAGCAACCTTTCCTGATTGCAATCTCCATGTCATTTTACAATTTTCCTGAAAATCTTTTCGCCATTGTTCAGCTTTGTCTTCATTTTCAATGGTTGTCCGTATCACAGCTTTGAAGTCTGACACACTGGAAACTTGTATTTATATCCTTTTGGAAGAGGTTCCTGCAAAAGAGACAAACATGTGCAATAAATACTGATAGCATGATGGTAGACTAACCCTTACCCTATGGCAGACTACATATGGTCGGGGGTCCTAAAGCTACGCGGGTCCTAAAGCTACGCACCATACAAATCACATACACGCGCAATGCAACACGTTCAAATCGGAGTAAAAGACACACCGATACATTCAGTCACTTTCAATATCAAGATTTGCATTCATTTATTGCATGTGCGTAGCTTTATATAGGACCCCTTTATTTTTCTGAACAAAATTTGACATAGGCATTGATATCGACCTGAAAATGTGCATAACTGGCATTCACCCGTCGTAATTTTCTCCACAAATCAACTTTAGAATATATATGTAAAATCAAGATATGGAATGAAATTTGGACAAACCAATGATTTTTGTGACTTTTCAGCTGCTGAAAACAAAGTGCGTAGCTTTAGGCCCCCCATCACACATGTAATTAAAATTTCAGCGGAAAAAATAAATTACTACATGGGAAAAAGTGCAGAATACGACCAAATATGTAAACTTTGTTTATTGAGAGCTGTTGTCTATGACCTACGACAAGCGATGTACAGTAAAACTGTTTATACTATAGACTGCCAGTGTCAACGACCTACAATCAATGATTTTTGGACCTATCACTTATCAGTCATGGTCTAACACTAAAATGTATAGTGATAGTGTGAGTGTCACTCTCACTCAGTCTCAGTCAAGCCACACACAGTCACACTCACATTCACAGTCAAAACTCGGTCACGGTGATCAGTTACTAATTCCCACGGAATACACACAATATAATAGACTATTTCTGTTCCAAACATGCCAAAAGTGCACGCATAATAAGCACATTGCATAATATGCGGGACTATAAAGCAAAAATTAGTCAAGCTACTTTTATCTATCGATATGACTATGTACCTGCACAGAAGAAACTTCGGAAATCGCCATCTCGCCTGTCCTCTTTCCTCAGCAGAATCCTCACCGCAAAAAAGAGTTAGTCCATGCGCATGCGTACTCATACTCCGAAGCCGCAACTCATGAATATTCATATAATGAAGCCCCAAATTAAGGTTCAGGAAAAAAAAATTTGCGTCCTGCCCAGTGTCTTCCAATGTTAATTATACAAGACAGTAGGACATGCTGGAAAACTGATAAGGAAACAAAGCTGAAAGTGACGTTAAATAATTTTGTAATGACCAGATTTATCTCTATTAAATGACAGGAATTATAAAAACAAATAACTAGTTGCTCCCAACATTGAACAAGCCTCTCTACCTTTCTTTTTTGAGTATAGCTTTCTCTTATGTACTTAGTTGTTTTACAGATTATACACTCTACCGGTAATACATAGGGTGTCCTTGACATTGAGGTGCTGCTGGCATCTGACCTCAAGAGTCGCTTTTTGGCCGGCTCCTCATCCCCTCCTGCTGTCTCTTGACTAGTGGATGTTGCCAGATTTTCACTGTCTTCTGTAAAAAATAAAATAAAAATAAAAACACAATAAGATATAAAAAGAATAACAATGTGAAGGGGGACAAGAATATAAAGCTTAGATAGCCTTGCATCCAGTGCATTGTTGAACAGTCGAAAAGAAGTAATGCAAAATATATATGCAAAAGCTGTATTTTGCTTTTTTTAAATATATAGTAGCTGAAATTGCCATGATAATAGAATTAATAGAATGCGAGAAAATCTGTCATATCATCTTTTAGAATTCACCATGATGGGAAATGCTTTAAAACTATTTAAAATCATAAATTTGAAATGAAAAAAAAATATAACTTGCCGTTTATTTAGTCAAAAATATCAACAGCAAACACAAGATTCAAACCCCAAAACACCAGCATCACCGTTCGTTAACGTCCCTTATACCGCTGCGCCACAAGAACTGCTGGAAATCCGGTAGTTGAGATTACGTTCATGAAAACACAAGATTCGTTGCCGTCCGTCGCAAGAAATATACGGCTAACTTTATGAACTGTGCATGCGCAGGTGCAAATGGGTGGGTACATAAGGAAGTCTTTCCTCACGCTCTCACCTTGTCAGTGTCACAGACACAGTCAGTCACATTGATACTAGACATGATTATCTACTTGATCAGCATGCCATTGTGGTCTCACCGTTCCGTTCTGCACAGAATAATTATGGCTATTTCGGCGTTTAGGTCCCTCTTGTTGAGTGTGCACGCACACATTTGCACGCAAATTCAATGGAGGTGGGTTGAAGTTTCCCAATTTTAATTCTGCATAATAGGCTAACAAAACACTGTCTGTATTAAATAAGTTTGGCAAAGTGAATGAGGGGGACCTTAACCACGATATAGCCGAAATTACATGAATTAGTAGATATTCTGTAATCAAGAACATTTTCTGCTTACCTTGATGTCGAAACTGAATGTGTGCTTGGATGGAGTTGGAGTTGTACATAACCACTTGACTGTGTGTCGGCAAATTGAAGTTTAATCACCTCTGCTTTGACAGCTATGGCATATTTTCTTTGGTCGGGTAGCTGCCTCCAAAGTTCCGAGCATTCTATAAATTTGTTTAAACTCTTCTCAGATAAGGGAATTACTCTGCCATGTGTATCAGTTGTATGCATGCAGCAAAAAGAAGACGATTTTCCATCGGAATCGTCTGCTTCCGAGGAGAGTGAAGACGACATGTAGGCGGCCATCTTCTCCACTGAAGTCAGTTTATTACGGGCGCTATGATTGGTTAACGCAAACTTCATCGTTCCTGATCGCGGTAAAACGTGGGATTCGATTGGCTAACAATTCCGCCGAAAACTTTTTTCCATATTTCTATAAAATGTGCAAATTTTACTCATGACGAGTTTGACATATCTGAGAATATAAAGTACATGTAGCTGCCTGATTGTGGTCGTGGAAAGTCGTCTTTTGAGGGCTTGCAGCTCGGTCTAGAAGAGGAAAAGGGAGAGTGAAATGGGTGGAAAGAGACGGGTCATCCCAATGATGACTTCAAGCCAGAGCAGGGTGTGTCACGATCAGGTCGATGAGCCTGGGTAGTCCAAAGTCATCGCTGATATTAACGCCGTCTCTCGCCCACAAAGTCAGCTCTCCCGGTCGTCGGGAAGCACGTCTGAGAGAAGAATAAGAAGTAGAAGAAGAAGAAGAAATTTAATGGGGGGTTAATGTCACCGCGTGCCAAGGATAAAGAAGGAAGGAATAACACATATTCCAATCCGATGTACGACTACTACTATTAATAATCTATGTAATAATAAAGCTATATTGATTTGATATTACAAAATGAATATGCATAAAAATTGCATAATACGGAGCATAAAATGACTAAGACTACGCTATAGCGGGCCTACATTACACAATGGAAATAACAAAATTTGGACATGCTTCAAGAAGAAAGAGGATAACATTTGTACCATGTTAGTAGCTCCATATATATATATATATATATATATATGTGTGTGTGTGTGTGTGTGTGAATTTTGATATCAAAGGCATTATTGATGTTAAACTAGATGCATCAATAAGGCACTATTTGGTCTTCACAAAAAGAAAAAGTGAGTGAAAGCATGATCAGTCATGTTCGGGTACTATACATTACCATATAACAGTCGTACATGACGACCGAGCTCTCTACCCCCTCTCCCTCTCTCTCTCTCCCTTCCCGTGACCCCTTTCTCTATCAACCAAGGTCATTGTTCCACTGTACTTACACGTGCCACTTAATTGGGAAGCTCTCCGCAGGAGGCTCCGAAATTCCTCCCTGTCCTCTCTCAGAGCCTGCTGCCGTCCCCCATCCGGATGTTGTTAGTGCCCACCTGAATAAGAAGAAGATCCGGCCTCCGAGGAAAGCTAAAGTGTAGTAGTTCCTTCTCCAGGTGGGCACAAGTTCCACCTGGGTTCGAATTCACCAGAAACTGGCAGCCATCTTTACGAGGGAGGGACACGTCCCCCTGCACAAGTGCCCTCAGCTGGCTGTCGTCAAACATACAGATAAACTGAGGTGGAAAAAGAGGAACATAATGATTAATCATGATTTCTTTAATCATCAGTCAGAATTTATGATATATATTTAAACTTTAAAATATGTCCTTGATGTCATACATACAAGTATCCATAAGGCAATATTGTTTCTTCAAAAAAACAACAACAAATAATTAAAAAAATAGAAGAGATAAGTCTTTGAGAGATTAATATTTAAATGATCAAGTAACTATACTTTCATATATTTGTAATTACCGAAGGTGGAAAGAAAAACAAGAGAAAATACCATACAAAACAGCAAGTTGAACCAATTAGGACTATAGCCATAGTACACTGAATAAAGCAAGATAGCATCAGCATAATTATAGTAGAGCCATATTAGCAATATTCCACCAGTTCCTAGGAAGAAAAATATGAATGAGAGTTCGATATGAAAAGACCTTCTTCTTACCTTCTTCCATCTGTCAATTCCTTCACAAGCAAAATGCTTTCCGCTGGCCCCAATCTCAAATCTTTTGGTCACAGCACGTTTTCCTGTACCTCTCATTCTGATCGTGGTCAAATCATGAATGCTCAAATGCAGGAATGGGGAATGGACAGCGACGGATATACGTTACGCAATTCTATTGGGGACGTAGCTCCATTGCCACCCATTGATTGGGATCACGTTGGCTAATTAATGCTAACTTCACAGAAATCAAAGGATAATCAACGAAATCAATTAAAGAATGATTGGAAAATAAAAAACCTATTCTGAGTAATCGGAGCTCGAGGACACCGGGGAGGACACCACCCGGTGGACGACCGCCGACACCTCCACCAACCTGCGGGACGCATTGTTTAGGTAGTCCCAAACATTGTCGTCGGTGCGGGTCTGGGACCCTACGTCGTTGGAAAGAGCAGCCTTCAAAGGACAAAGAGAAAGAATATTACATTTCATTTTTGTGTTCATAGTTACTATAAAGTCATGAATGATCTCGATCTTATGAACAAAAAAAGTTTTCAATGTCAATTGTCAATTATTATGTGGATCACGATATATGCAAATGCCCTCCTGCAAATGACGCCTATCAAAGAAAACAGAAATGCACTCCATAGCTGAGTACACGATTATTGATATTCACATTTCAAACGTTAGTGGTGTTTGGATTACGTGGATCAATAGAGCAGTAATTTGTCTTCACGAAAAGAAATGAAATAAGACAGATAAGAAAGCTTCATGACATGACCGCGTAGATCATCAACAACATCACTCGACCTATATCAGATACCTGTGGAGGGGCGCTTAATTAGCTCCGTCTGGAGGTGGTGGCAGGCACTGCCGGAACTTCTTTTAAATAACAAATGGAAAGAATATGACTTTTTCCTTTGGATGTTTATATTCTCAATTCATATTTTATCAAAATATGAAGGGGGAAAACAAAACAAATTTCGATTGCCACACTATGTGGATCACGAACATGACTATGCAGCAAATACCCTCACCCCCCCCCCCCCCAAAAAAAAAGAAATATATATATATATATATATATATATATTTGGTCAGTCCAAATTTTTGGCTCCTGCAGTGTTTTTATTTGACTCCTGAGTATTTACTCTTTCTTCGATATATATATATATATATATGTGTGTGTGTGTGTGTGTGAATTTTGATATCAAAGGCGTTATTGATGTTAGACTAGATGCATCAATAAGGCAATAATTGCTCTTCAAAAGAAGAAAACATAAGAGAGTGAAAGCATGATCACATGTTCGGGTATATATCATCATCAACACAAACCAGGCTATCGCATACCTGTGCTGCCATCTGGACTCCCACATGGCGAGGCCGCCTCCAGATTGTGTCCCACATGTCCCTTTAAAAGACAATTATTAAGAATGTTACTTTTCCTTTTGTTTATAGTTAGTAAATCAATAAATGATCAAAGTGTAACTTTATGAAGAACTATAGCATTTGCTCAGCGCACTTCGCACTATTCATGGGAAAAGTTTATTGTGACTCTATCCATAAAAAACAAATTGATATTATTCTTTTTCCTAATATGTATGTTAATAACCCGTAGATTACTTGCAAGGAAACCGACTGCACTTTTGGGGTTAAAAAGAGAGTTTAAGGTTCAACTTAGACCTCTGCCTATGACAGTGAGAGCATATTTCCCCTACTTGACCTGACATTGCCTCATTCAATCGAGTGGAAATTCTGAACAAGATGATTTATTGAACCATTTCGTATACCAAATTCGTATATATTTTAAAAACACATAAGTGTGAAATTGTTCAGAATTACCGAATTGTTCCTCATTTACCCTTTTCACAAACCAAATAGTGATACACGTACTCCGTATACCTACATGTACCAACACCACAACATCACCACTACCACCTCCCCCATGATGGGGGAGGTGACCCCCAGATGTAGAGTTCTCAGAACCACATGCAAGGTGGCGCTCTTCGTCTTTTAAGGCAAAGATCGATAGAGTTGCATCGGTGAGCAATGTCATCCATCCCCATCCCCCATTCCCCTCGTAACAAGAAATAAAAAAAATCATGCAGCTCTATTCCTGTAATGTACGGTTGAAATCACAGTGAGATGGGGTGGAAAGAAGGGAAGCGAGACATCATCATCATCATCCTATTGTGAAATAGGATGCACTTCTTAGGCTTTAGCTTGAGCCCAAACTTGGCGAACCGACCCAGAACTTCTTCCAGGCTATTCAGATGGTCCTCGACTGTCTCCCCTAGGATGATCACATCATCCAGGAAGGCTAGGACAACCTGCCAATTTATCCCCCTCAAGATTAAGTCCATCGCCCGCGAGAAGAATAGTTCAAGCAAGCCTCATATTCAGGATTTACGAATGCATATCCACTGTTTCTTTGTGATGTTGCTTTACTGACCATTTCGAAGTATACGTATGTCCTCGTACATTGTAGCTCACTTGCCAAGCTATCATTCCCTATTAATGCTACACTTATGTCAATTTCCATTCCCATCCTCTTTGACCGGAATTCTGTTTAATATTTTCTGCTAGTTTTGTTGCGGTAGTAGGCGATATGTGGTCCAACGTCTCCGATGCAGTGGGGAGATGCGCCGCTTGGTCCGGGGCGGAGGCAGCCGAAACCACGCCGCCACTCCTCCAGGAGAGTCCAAGTGGCGGCATCCCAACCCTCGCACACCCCGCAAGGCGCCGAGCTAGAGCAGTCGCGGTGCCGTGGGCAAATCGGATGACGGTCCCACTGGATACTGAATATCAGCATCAAGCACTAGAATTACTGGTATTGAACAGTGTCATGCCAATGTAGAATTATAAATTTTGGCTTGTGGTTTGAGTTCCATGTAGGACAATTACCCTTGCTATGGCAAGGTTCTTGCAAGAACTTGTTCTCTTCACAACTTTCTAACACCAGATAGCATGGTCTCACCAAATTTGGTTTACCACAAAGATGTGATACTTCCAGCCCAGATGAAAGGTCCCATGACCCATGAATGTTACTGATAAATATTACGGTTAGGGTTCTTTACGAAGAATAGCATAAATGCACCAAATAATCAGTCTCTTAGACTCGAGTTGCAACTGCAATCCATTTTAATGCCCGAACTCTCTTCATACAGTTATATCACATAACTCAATAGGAAAATACGGTTGCTACCTGAATTATGGAACGCCACTTGTTCCTTTGTAATAACGTTCAATATCTAACACTTCTCTCCCCTCCTAAATAAAACGTTCCAGGCACTGTGTTTTCGTTTTGTAACACTCGCCAAATAAATCATGTATATACAAATATCTGATCCCTTTTATTCAAGAAACACACATGATATGTTCTTCCTTTTGTTAGAGAAATGTCAGATACCAGTAGTACTCCACTGTAAATCTAAGGAATAACACCAATGAAAATATCATCTTCATAACAATTACCTTGTTATCCTCATACTAGAAAAAAATTTCTCAACAAATATACATGTACATGTACTTCTAACAAAATTTCTGTATTTCTGTATAAATGTACATACCATAGGTGCACAGTAGGGGTGGGAGTTTCGGGTATTTTTTCAATTCGGGAACCCGACGATTTTTCGGGCGGGTTCCCGGTTACCCGAAAATCATATAACACAAATTACAAGCTTATATTTACCCCTAAGAAGCTATTAACACTGGGAAAAACTCGAAAGCGCATCACTGCAGTGGGGCGCTACATGGATTTTTACATGTAGATATTGAATGGCTGGTCGACGTTATCTACCGCCTTGTCATGTTACATACATGAGTAATCATTAAATACTTATTTTCGGGAAACGGGCATGTAATATTTTGACCCGGGACCCGATGCTCTCGGGCGGGACTCGGGTACCCGGTTTTTAGTCCCAGCACTAGTGCACAGGTTGTAAAAATTGACTTTATGTATTTATGTATGTTATTCGAAATCCTTTCAATATGGTTTTGTACTTTGTATGATAATTCTTCATTAATATCACAAATGCTTTCCTTTGAATAAACTGTTATTACCAAATATGACTTGTCTGAGTTGTCTGTCAAGTGTGTATCATTACCAAATGTTATGCCATCTTCAAATCCGACAAATAGTATATACTTATTTAAAAAAACATGTTAATGAATGCTCAATAAGTTCAATTAACATCCAAAAATCTCAAAAGCTTTCTCAAATTACATTAATCATTATGAAACCATACTAATCTTTAAGATCACATGGTGTAAATGAGTCTATCTGGTGGTTTGATGGTTCTGTGTGACCTTCTCAACTCAATATTATCAGACCTGGGTGAATTTCCTTGGTTTCTTGTGGTCTGATCATGCATTTCCAATCTACTACTAGGTTTTACCTCAGTAGGAGTAGACACATTGCAGGCCTCGAAAGTCAGCAATTTTAGGGGCAGGCAATTTCTGGTTTTGGGGGCAGTCTCTTTCAATATTTTTTTAGGGGCATCAAGGCAAGTCAGTGGGGCACCAAGGCAAAAAATAAAAAATAAATAACAAAACACAAATGACTGACTTTACATGTAGGTACCATTATTCTGAATCATTTTCAGATGATGACGACGATGGGGCAGGCTTTCTTTTCCCATAGGGCTTCATGTGGGGACGCCTCATGTTGTTGCACCACTTCTCAACTGGAGAAGCAGGAGAAAACTCTTCTACTGGTGGGCCCTCTGTGATGATGCGCAGAAGATCTTCAATTGTAGTTGTGTTGAGACTCTGTCTCCAATCACCTTGACATCGCTTTATGGTTGAGAACTTTCTCTCGACTTGAGCTGTGGCTGTTGGAAGAACTAGCAGAATCCTCAAAAGGTGGGCAATGTTGGGATAAAGGTCCTTCTTGCGAGTGAGAATAGCTGACCACATTTCCCTTGGTTCATCTTGCATATGATGCCTGTGGATATCCTCCTTCAACTTGTGCCACTCAATGTTTAGTTGTGCGGTCTCACACCCCTTACCTTGGAGGAGATGGATAAAATGGTCACTGAGCGTAGTCACTCCCTCTATCCCAAATTCCATGAAGGCATCCTTGTCGATGGGAAAGTTGGCAGGATCAAGAATTTCGGACGACTGCATGACTGGGTCTTCTTGGAAATTCCTGAATCGGTTGTCTAAGCATGCACTGATAGTTTGCAGGATCCTTGTTTTCTCTTTGTCAAAGGCTGTGCGATCTTGTGGTCCGATAGCAATGTCTGTTCCATGGAAAGTGACAGAGGTCCCTTCTTCATTGATGGAAGCAAGGAGTGACCTGAGAAAGGTACCTGGGTTTACCTCCTTTCGCCCCAAGCTTGCTTGGGCTGCTGACACGCCGTTCTGTACTGCTGACATGAGGAGGTTGTCCCTTTGAAACAGCAATGAAAGATCAGCTACCTGCTCCACTATATCCCTGTACAGGGCCATGTACACTACAAACTTGAAAGACGTCATCAGTTTGCAGTACCCCTTCATCTTTGCAGCATCAGCGGGTGCGATGTCTGGTCTTTCACCCGAAGCATGCTCCTGGAACTGGGTGATGATGGCTTGGTAATTATTTTCCCCCAGACATTTCAACGCTTTCCTTCTATGGTCCAACCACCGTGTGCCTTGAGATCTGCTCGGCTTGACAATATGCTGCTCTAAAGCTGTGGCCACTGCTTGCAGCTCTCTCCACTTCTTCGCACCACTTCTTCGCAGATCTGCGATACAGATAATAGAGCTGCATCATCATGTCGTCAATCTGGGGAGAAAAAAAGTTGCATTATGATTTTGATATATTCTAAAGAAAATGATAAATAATATGCTATGATGACTGTCAGATTATTACTTTATGTTAATAACAGTTGAGTTAACTACTTTCTAAACTTTAAATATTTTAATATCAAGTTTACTTTTATGCAATTATGAGAATATAGTTTAGTTTCTTTACTCAGTCAGACATTGTTACTTATACTACTATGGAATTTATTTATTAACTTCAAATTCAATATATGAATTCAATTGATTTATTAATATTTATCTGCCATGTAACAAAATATATGATCCATGCAAGTGTGTTTTTATAAAGTGTTTATACAATGTGTTTATAATGATTAATTTATGTTAGTGTTAGACGATTGTATAATATTTTAATTAATAATATGATTATGGTTTAAAAATAACCTTGGAGAAGTAGGTGTCCTTCAAGGCATCCTTAAGAGCAAGCTCAAGGCGATGTGCAATACAATGAACAGTCACTAGCCATGGTGCCCCGGACTCCTTGAGCCTGGTCATGACTCCAGATCTATGCCCGAAATTCACTGATGCACCATCTGCAGCTGCCGCTACGAGACTGCCGAGGTCTAGTTTACGGTCATCACATAGCTTGCATATTGCTTGATGTACCCCACCAGCATCACAGCTCCTTGGCTCCACAATTCTGTTGGTGAAGGAATTAGAATTATAATTAAGTAAGAAGTTGGCATCTTAAAATGTTATGATTCTGCTAAAATACATGTATAAGTATTTTGATTTTTTTCTTAGTCCTCTATTAGTATTATGCAACTTTAAAGGTGAATGAGAGTATTGGGAGTCAGTGAAAATGTATGTTTATTGTTATCCGTAAAATGAATTCTATGTTGCTTGATTTGTATTGACGAAGTTATAGTGGAAATAAAAATAAAGAAATGCATAAGTATTAAGAGAAAAACTGTTGTTACTCATGACAGACAGACATTTTTTGATTTATTTCAATTTTGACTGTCTCATTGACTTCACTCAGGAATAAAAAACAAATAAAATGAAATGTATTAATATTAATAGTTTACCTTTTAATCAAATAAATTGTGTCAAAGGATGAATTTCATTTGTGCAAATTTTCCCGAGCTATTTTTCCACCACATTTGTTAATTATTTTAAAAAATACTGGAATCATTTGAATTAATCACTACAGTACTAACTTCTGAGTCTTCTCTGAATGCAAGATTAAGATTTCTTTTTTTTACTCGCTTTAATTTACAATCCAAAGCACATCAAACCTACCCAAGAAGCTTTATTTGTGGCCTGCCCGCATTGTCGATCAACTTGATACTAACTACTTCCTTCTCGGAAAGAGCCTTGTCTGTGCTCCCATCAAATAACAGTGAGAAGTAGAACGGCTCCACCCCAAACAGTTTTTCCAAGTCATCAACTATTACACCAGCTATGTAACGGATGAATGTACGACACGCTTTGTCATTGGCATAGGTCACTCCTAGTTCAACACCATGTTTTTTCTCCAGCAACACCAAGGTTTTGAACATCGTGAAAGGCAGCTCAGAGTATGCGACAGTATATGCAATGTCAAATAATTTGTGCATTTTCTCTTTTGTCTTCTCCATCGCGCTGTCGATTTGTCGAACGAGTTCTGTTTCATGAACAGGGGGCACAGCCTCTTCCTGTACAACTACCAAGTGAGACTTTGACAGGGAATGAGACTTTGCAGTGTCTTTCTTGACATTAGTGGTGCCAGTGATGTAGGCATCGCTCACCTTCAAGTTGTTACAGACCAGCAAATTCTGTCCATGCTTTGCTTTGCACAAGGTACACCAAACCTTCGTGATATAGCTGCCACACGCCTCCTATTGGAGCCAGCTATATCCCCAGCCAATGACCGTCGATACCTTGGTTTTTCCAGCTTTGGGAAGGGACGGTGCCGTTGACTTATCTGCATCATCATGATCACGTTGTGCAGAGCCACTGCCAGAATCATGGGAAGTCCCAAGCTCACATGATTCAGAGCTTTGAGAAGAGGACTTCTCGGGTTGTCTGTCAAATAAAAGTATTTTAATTGTCGAGCATTAAATTCAGTGAGGTGTCAATCGTAGTAGTAGTACTGTACATTTAAAACCTATTTTGTAAACGATGTAGACACCACTAAAATAGTATTATTGACCTATTATATTGTCTATTAAACTCTATATTGAAATCAATGAATCCTAGCTTCCTCACCTATGAGTATGTTTTCTTGTGAAATGTGTTATCCGTACCACCCAGACATTAAGTTGTTCATCTCATTCATATTTTATTTTTAGGGAAAGGAGAAATGCAGGTAAGCTTTTGTTATTCAATAATGAAATTATTACATTTCAAGTTTCAAGATTTCACAATTATTTGTATGTTTTTTTTTTTCAATTACAATTTAAAATTTAATTGTATGAAAATGTAAACACTGTTTCATTAATAAATGCAGAAACAACTGCTAAAAAATATTTTAAAAAATCATCTAGAGGGGTGGCTTAATTATTAATATTTCACGATTTGGTCATAAAACTAACTAAGTTTTGGTTTCCAAATGTAGAGATTTTATTTCTATCTGGTACACTAAAAGTATAGTCACGCATTGTATTACCGGACGTGTTATGTCTATGGGAAAATCGAAATTGCAACTTTTACCGATTTCGGGCGAAATCAAGATTTCAAATACTGAATAAAAGCTGAAAAATCGTCGAAATTTTATATATTTTTCTTGATCGGGTTGGAAATATTGTAAAGATAATATGGTGTGAAAATCAGGGGAGCATCTCATCAAGCATTTTGTCAGTGATTTTTACCGACAAATTTGCTCTCAGCCAATCAGATGCAAGGTTTTCGGTAGCTTATAACAGTTGTCGGTAAAAATCACTGATAAAACGCTTGATGAAACGCTCCCCAGATTTTGAAAGCTTTGAATTCGCTCACAGCGAGCGACGAAAGATCGACTTGCAAGATCGAACATCCGCGCTCGCGCACGCCGCTGCATTGATAACACACGTGACGCAAAATCGCGTGGAGTGTTGACAGCAGAAATGTCATTTCCCCATAGACAATACACGTAATACCAGTTCGTTTTGCGTGCGTCAAAATAACAGAAATTTTGCGAGGTCGTGTTTCGGAACTTATATCTCGAGACAACGATCATCATTTGCAAAACGGATTTCATATTTGAATTCATCATCACTCCCTTTATGAACATCGTATTGGGAACCAATTTTGAAGGTAGTTTCCAGTCTACGAAATTAGAAGAAACTCTTAAGTGTCCGATAATACAATACACCACTATACGCAAATAAAAAAGAAGGGGCCCTGCTTAATACGATACAGACAGCAGTGTACATGGGACTGCCTATATAAGTAAACGGTTGTTTCACATCTTCAGTAGATTTTATAGGCAGTAGCATTCATTCTATGATAACCTTACCTTTGAATACAGACTCGAGCGTTCGGCATTTAGCCTCCGCGTTCTTCAGCTCACACTCTTTTATCGCTTTCCTGCGATTGGCTTTCGGCATTTTTAGCTCACCTGAGCCTAAGGCTCGAGTGAGCTATTGCGATGGAAATTTGTCCGTCGTCCGTCGTGCGTCGTCCGTCGTCCGTCGTCCGTTAACTTTTTACATTTTCATCTTCTTCTCCAAAACCCATGATCGGAATTCAACCAAACTTGGTAGGAATCATCCTTAGGGGTAGGGGACCCAAAGTTGCTAAAATGGTACATGTGGCCCCCAGGGGGGCCCAGGGGGAGGGCCCCCAATTGTAAAAGCTATGTAAATTTCAAACATCTTCTTCTCCAGAACCAGGCATAGCTCAGACTTGGTATTGCGTATGGAGATACCTCTATAGATGAAGAATGAATGTTGTTCATGAAATTTCTCTGAGTGGCCCTATAGGGGCCCTGAGGGGGTAACATACTGGAGGGGGGGGGCGCTGCCAGGCAAAATGTACATTCTGATCTTCTTCTCCAAAACACATGATCGGAATTCAACCAAACTTGGTAGGAATCATCCTTAGGGGTAGGGGACCCAAAGTTGCTAAAATGGTACATGTGGCCCCCAGGGGGCCAGGGGGAGGGCCCCCAATTGTAAAAGCTATGTAAATTTCAAACATCTTCTTCTCCAGAACTAAGTATAGCTCAGACTTGGTATTGTGTATGGAGATACCTCTATAGATGAAGAATGAATGTTGTTCATGAAATTTCTCTGAGTGGCCCTATAGGGGCCCTGTGGGGGTAACATACTGGAGGGGGGGGGGGGGGGGCGCTGCCAGGCAAAATGTACATTCTGATCTTCTTCTCCAAAACACATGATCGGAATTCAACCAAACTTGGTAGGAATCATCCTTAGGGGTAGGGGACCCAAAGTTGCTAAAATGGTACATGTGGCCCCCAGGGGGGCCCAAGGGGAAGGCCCCCAATTGTAAAAACTATGTAAATTTCAAACTTCTTCTCCAGAACCAGGCATAGCTCAGACTTGGTATTGTGTATGGAGATACCTCTATAGATGAAGAATGAATGTTGTTCATGAAATTTCTCTGAGTGGCCCTATAGGGGCCCTGTGGGGGTAACATACTGGAGGGGGGGGGGGGGCGCTGCCAGGCAAAATGTACATTCTGATCTTCTCCAAAACACATGATCGGAATTCAACCAAACTTGGTAGGAATCATCCTTAGGGTTAGGGGATCCAAAGTTGCTAAAATGGTACATGTGGCCCCCAGGGGGGCCCAGGGGGAGGGCCCCCAAGTGTAAAAGCTATGTAAATTTCAAACATCTTCTTCTCCAGAACCAGGAATAGCTCAGACTTGGTATTGTGTATGGAGATACCTCTATAGACGAAAAATGAAAGTTGTTCATGAATTTTTTCTGGGTGGCCCTACATGTATAGGGGGTCTGTGGGGGTAACATACTTGAGGGGGGGGGGGGGGGGGGGTGTGGGGCAAGTTGTCTGCCATCCATAAACTTTTTACATTTTCAGCTTCTTCTCCAAAACACATGATTGGAATTTAACCGAACTAGGTAGGAAGCTCAGACTTGGTATTGTGTATAGAGATACCTCTATAGATGAAGAATGAAAGTTGTTAATGAAATTTTTCTGGGTGGCCTTATAGGGGCCCCTGCACCAGATGTGAATTGATCCACCTCAGGTGAGCGTCGTGCCCCCTGGGGCTCTTGTTTATTATACACATGTGCGTGAGCTGAGAGAAAAGACTGACCGTGCCATCACTGGGTGCGCATGTCAGACTCTGTATACCATAGAGTTACATACTGCTCCGCGCGGCCTCGCTCCCTGCTGCCTCTGGCCGGCGTGCCCGGCTATTCACACCAGCGCAGCCAGCTACGTTACCTGGCTAGCTGACGGGCAGGCAGCAGATCAGAGCGCGGCCGCGCAGAGATCCATCGAGCGATGTTAAAAAGTTGCAGTTCGTCGTCATGCAATGACATTAAGTACATTTCTATGAGTGCCATGTGGACAGGTAATAATGTCATTTTGGTGTAAAAAATTCACTCGTGTAGTGAGTTCCTCAACAAGCTATTGTTTGTGTATGTTTCGGGTGAAAGGGCATCACGGCAAAATAAAAAAAGGGGCAGACACAAGAGGCCGTAAGTATCGGATTTTTAGAGGGGCATTGCGGCAAATTGCCTTTTGCCGACCGGGTAATTCGAGCCCTGCATTGTCTTGGGTATGACTATCTTGAGTGAGTTTCCCACCTGAACCTAAACCACTGAACACATCACTGTAACGTTCGAACTCTTCATCAGAATCTATGGTCATATCATCATCATGTGGAGATGAGTGACCTTCACCTTCATCAGCTAACCTAGGTAACAACTGATCTACATGTCTAAGCCAAATTCCCTTCTTGACTTGGACTTTGTACATCAAAGGACCTTCCTCATCAACTATCTGTCCTGGGACCCATTTGGTTTTGCTCATGTAGTCTCTTGATAATACCTTGTCACCTATGTCAAATTCACACAATTTCCTCGCTTTTGTGCGCATTTCTTGCTGTCTAGCTTGTCCATGCAATTGACTAGCATACTTCTTTGCAATGTTCGGCCTTAGGTTATCTAACCTGATCCTCAAAGGTCTATTCAAGAATAGCGTAGCCGGTGACTCACCTGTCACTGCATGTGCTGCATTTCGGTATGCTAACAAAAATCTATGCAGCTTGTTCTGGATTGTGCCCTGATCTGCTTTAAACGCTCGCAAAGCATGTTTCATTGACTGCACAAATCGCTCTACTTGCCCATTTGTACTGGGATGATATGGTGCACTTCACTTGTGCAATATTCCATTCAATTTCATGAATTCTTCGAATTCTGCGGACGTAAATTGGGGTCCGTTATCTGAGGCAAACCAAATCTTGCAAATATGCCCCTTAGAACATCAATTGTTTTTCCAGTAGTAATGTTAGACATGATGTGAACTTCCGGCCATTTGGAATATGCATCCACTACTAACATGTACATGAGACCTTCAAACGGCCCAGCAAAATCTACATGCACTCGCTCCATAGGACGAGTCGCTGGTATCCATGGATGTAATGGAGCTTGCGCTGGCTGCTTCTGTACCACTTGACAGGTTTGGCATAACTTTGCAGTTTCCTCAATTTGCGCATCCATATGCGGCCACCAGACATAGCTTCGTGCTATTGACTTCATTTTGACAACTCCCAAGTGTCCTTCATGTACTTCTTTCAGTACTGCTCTTCAAAGGTACGATAATCCTGATCCCCCACATTCGGATACCTTGCTCCCCTGTGAGCTCCAATCTACGCATAAAGAAGGGTTGCAAGTCTTTCTCTTCATCTTGCAGTTGTTTAGGCCAACCATCTATGACATGACGCATTACTCTGGACAATGTCTTGTCCTTGCGCGTAGCATTGCGCAACTCTTCATGATTCATGGGTTAGACTTCAACACGGCAGATCGCAACACTTTCCGGTTCACGGTAATCTGGTTTCTCATCTCTATCCGGTAATCGCGATAAGCAATCGGCATTTGCATTCGCTTGTGATGTTCGCACTTCTCGCGCTTCAGTGTCAAATTGCGTTCTTCCAATCGCGTCAGAACTCTATCAAGGTTCTCAAAATGCTCATCTTCGGAACGACCCGACACAAGGATACCGTCCAGATATACCTGCACTCCCGCAGATCCCAGGTGTAGTAAATGGGTACCTGGTAGGATTTATTCCTTGAATGCACTGAGCGCTACGGTTGCCATGCTAAAGCCGGGGTAATAATATGCAGGGCCCTCAGGGAGAACAGTATTAAGTACTGATGAGGCGACCCTGGGTAAACAAGACATATTATTATTATTATTATTATATATTATATCCTGCAAAACTTGCTCGATATTTGGTTGCCAGATTCGCGGCGCGCTCGTAATTCCAAAGACCAATCGGTTTTGCTGGAACAACCCTTTATGAGTCGACAGAGCGAGATACTTCTTCGACGCATCATCAAGCTCGAGTTGGTTATACGCGTGTGCTAGATCTAACTTTGAGAACATGGCTCCCCCGTTCAATTTGGCCAAAATATGTTCAACATTGATATTTGGAGGTGGTACAGGCTCTAGACTAGGATTGACAGTCGTTTTATAATTTCCGCATATCCTGACACTTCCATCCTTTTTCGGTACTGCCACTATGCCCGTGCTCCCCTGGCTATGCTCGATTGGTGTAAGCACACCGTTTTCCTGCAATCTCTTTAGCTCTCTCTCTGCATTGCATACGGAACTCGGTACGGTTTAGTAACCACTGGCTGCGCGTCAGCACGAACTGCCACATGAGCTTTGGCGTTAGTCAATTTCCCTAGCCTATCCTCAAACGATCATGTTTGGACAAAAGCCCCTTCAGTGCAAGCACTTTCTTGACCGACTTTCGGTTCACGGATCTTGCTTTATCGCCTTGACAAGGGTGACCATGTGTGTTAGCACGAGACTCAATGACTGCATTCCAGTCAAGTTTAATCTTAAATAACTTCTCTCTCCCTAGCAACAGAAACTCAGTGTCAACAACATGTAGTGGAAAGTTGCCCTCAAAATCTCCATATTTCACCCTTACATCAATCTTCCCATGGGGTGTAACTTCTTTCTGAGCAATGCCTACAAAAACCTTCTCACTAGGCTCTAGTTCCAAATGATAAAAACATTCTTGGTAAAGGCTATACGGAATAATGCTTATACTCCCGAGCCTGTGTCTAATTCCATCGACAATGATTTACCTTCCACCGTGACATTCACCATTAAAGGTGGTGGCTTCTGGGCTACCATGATCATCAGATTTATGTACATCATGCGTATCATGTTTAAAATGTGGTCAAATCATAAACATCATCACACCTACAATTCTCATCATCATGCTTTTCTATTTCTTCTGTTTTTTTTAACACTACTTCTCTTACATGTACACTTAAAGTCTTTACTACAGTCTTTTCCTTTTCTTGCTTTATCTTTTATACCAGAACTTTCCTTGTTGTTTGAGCTCCTGCATTTCCTTGCAATGTGTCCTATTTTGCCACAGCTATTACACTGGCCCTGGAATTGGCATTTCTTAGCAGTGTGGCCTACCTCCTCTGGACTTCTGACTCTGACCTTGGGCATCAGCTCTCTGACTTGGACCTCGGAACTTGCGCTCACCTGTAGTAGACCTAACTTGTCTATCGCCAACTGGACTGGACTTAACTTCGGTGTACTGCGTGCACCGACGACGTACTGGATGATGGTGCTGACCTCATAGGTCTAGCCTCCTCCGCTGTCACTTCCCTGTCCATCGCAAAGGTCACTACCTCTCTGAATGACATCTTAGGATTATCCTCTGACTTTTCCATCAACTTTAGCGCAGTGTGTTCATTCTGAATACCACTGACGAACCGATCACGCAATGCTCATCCAATTTGTCGCCAAACTGACAGTTTAAGCTCAAACGCTTAAGTTGAATGACATAGTCCTTTGTAGATTCCCCTGGCATCTGGTCTCTTCTAATAAACTTACGCCTCTCTGCAACTAAAATGGGTGTCTTCTTGAAGTGCTTTCTCAGAAGCCCAATATCCAGATAGGACTGCTCCGCTGGCTTCGCTGGTGAAAGTAGATTTCTAGCTATCGCGTACATGTATACCTCTCCTCCCATTGCACTCAACAATAAGGCCACAATTTTCCTTTCCGCGGCTTTATCGGCAGCGGTCGGCGCTTCTCCCTCTTTCCTCATGTTCCTCGGGCTCGGTATTGTGTGTCCGTGGGCTTCGAGACACAGCTCGAACCTCTCAATGTAACAGTCAAAATCCTCATCCTTGTCGAACAAAATTTGAGGTAATAACTGTCCAAAACTCCCCGCAGTTGCCATTTTCCTATTCCTCGCCTACCTCGTCGCCAGCTGATAAATATTATGGTTAGGGTTCTTTACGAACAATAGCATAAATGCACCAAATAATCAGTCTCTTAGACTCGAGTTGCAACTGCATGCAATCCATTTTAATGCCCGAACTCTCTTCATACAGTTATATCACATAACTCTATAGGGCTCACATAAGTAATTCACGGCCCCATTCACTCACGTGTTATAACGAAGGTTGTCTATAAATCATATTTTGAACACCCCTCGGTAGAAATCGTTTAAATTCACAGAATAGAGACAAAATATAAATATCTCTCAAATAAAGTACCTAATTTGGGCACTTTCCCGGCGTTAAAAAATGTTATTTAGGCTGAAACAAGGCTAGCCGAAATTTCAGCCCATTTGCACATAGAAACAGTGGAAGTGCACCAGTGATAAAATAAATCCTTTAAAAATAAAAAAAGCTAGCCACCTTCGGCTAAGGTGTCAAATTGAAAAGAGTATGTCTATTAAACACCATTTACGCTTTTTAAATTTACTGACGACAATCAATTGATTTTATATGAATATTTCTAATCAATTAATTTCAAATAATCTTTGCTCCGCCTCACCGGCATGCATTGCGAGCGGATGAATTACTTATGTGTGCCCAATAGGAAAATACGGTTGCTACCTGAATTATGGAACGCCACTTGTTCCTTTGTAATAACGTTCTCTATATGAATACACCACTCTTCCTTCGTAAAATTTAGCCATGCCATTTCTAGATCTGTAGATTCAATTTAAGTCCATATTGACAACAAGAAATACTGATGTGACCCGCTGCTTTAAATCCACCAACAAGTCGTTGGGATCATTCTTTGAGCATGTACATTTCCTGAAACTAGGGATTCTCAGCTTATACATGTACCTTATGAATAGGTAGTTCTATTGGGTCAAACTTGACAGTATTTTATTGAACAGCTACATGTAGATTTAGAATTTACTTACTAATGCATGAACATGAAGGTCTCTCGATCTGCAGACTTTTCGGCCTGCCACCCACTCCCAGTAACTAGTCAGAGGTCTTACTCGCTCTTGTTGTTTAGTACGCTTCGCACATCTCGCCCTGTCGCAGTGTTTTGTGTCACCAATTTTCCTATCAAAACATTTTTTCCTTTAAGTTTTGTGACACCATCCTTCGTTTGTGCAGGCAGTGCCATTACGAATGACAGTTCATACTGCTGTAGGCAGTTTCTCCAATACACATTTGCATTTGGCAAAGTTCTTGATAGCCAGTTCTTCTTCGTTATTGTTGTCAGATGCCCATTCGACAGAGTTTCCCCAATATATCTGAGAATCAACAACGCCCTGTCGACATCATCGAAATCACTGATCTTCCTCCAGGTCCATTGATTCTTCTCGGTCATCTTCTGCCTCAGCAGTATCAGGCCTGGCTTCAGGTCCAACATCTTCCTCCCCACTACATACCTGCCAACATTGGAAAGTAAAAAAACTGAGTCATGCGAGCGCGGCGTCTGCAGCGTCTCGCAACTGGGGGTCCAAGTGCCGCGCCATGGCAGAGGTTCAGAAGGTAGTCATGGTAATGCCCCCCTAAAGCTCCTGCATTATAATTGTATTATCTTAAATTGTCACTTGTCATTCAATCTACAAAGTAAAAAAAAAGAAAGAAAGAAAGGGGGGTTTAAGTGGCTCTTTTAATGTTTCGTATCATTGTGGGTGTGGGTGCATGTGAGTGTAAGGTTTGGTGTAGGCTTGGTGTAGGCTTGGATGTGCATATGTGTTTTATTAAACAGACTAACTTTGCCTTTTATACCATTCACAAACAAATATAGTACACTATCACACCACTGTAGTTTTTCTCATAGGCGTACCTTAGAAATGAAATAAGTGTTTTGAAAACGCAGAAGTACATATAATTTACATTTCATTTGGGGGGAGTCTAAATTTGGTAAGAATGTGTCAATCATCTACTCAAATATACTGTACGATGAATTTATCATCAAATATTATATGTAGTATTCAAATAAATGATGATAAGTAAAGTGTTTCCATAACTGAAATTTCTTCAATTAAGGAGCTCAGTGAGGCATTTACTGAGGACTCCTCCCCCGAAGTTCGGGCAGCCAAGGCTGTTGAGAACAGCTCCGACTAACAGCGCCGTCATGGCCGAGTATTGGCGAAATAGAGAATAATTTCGTCAGTTTTGAACTAAATACAGAATAAATAGGGACAAACAAAGTCCAAAAATACAGTTTCTGACATTTTTTTGTTCTGAAAAATGTCACTCACGACCAAAATCAACCCTAGGAATTCAAGGGGGTGAGCTCTGCGAAACCGTAAGTCATGCAGTCATTTGAGTGTATGTGGAGCACATACAAATGCAGCACAGTACGGTGGGTACCACTCCTAGAACTGCCACGGGGTACTTATCACAAAATAATGTGAGACGAATACCACAGACTTCTAATGAGTCGGTAGTAAGTAACGGACATACCCCTGTCCTAATTCAGTAATTGCTTTCTTAGAGGGTTCCCCCCGGTGAGAGAAGTGCGATAAACTCCCAAACTGAGGCTTTGTTTGTTTTATTTTTTAAAGAAAGAAAAGAAAAAGGAGGAAAAAAGATCGGGAAATCGTATTTTTTATCGTATCGTATTGTCGTATTTTACTTTTTTATCGTACAAAATACGATAAAATCGTACTAGTTTAGTTTTTTTTCTGGAAACAGAAAAACGGAGTAGGCCTACTCCGTTTTTTGGCCTCTTAAAAATGTTAAAAACTGAGAAACTCCGTCTAAAACGGAGGAGTTGGCAGGCACTATCAAATGAAGACTCCTTGTTGATGTTCTCCAGTATTTTTCCATTTTTCTCATCTAAGTATGTTTTTACCTCCTGAGTCAGCTACTATAGTACACTATTGTCCTATGGGACAATGCCCCGTTGCAGTCACTCACCACTCTGGTGATGTCGGCTGGCCGTGTAAGTAGCTTCTGGTGGTCGTTCGGTCAAGTAGGGGCCCTGTGGGGGTAACATACTGGAGGGGGGGGGGGGGGCGCTGCCAGGCAAAATGTACATTCTGATCTTCTTCTCCAAAACACATGATCGGAATTCAACCAAACTTGGTAGGAATCATCCTTAGGGGTAGGGGACCCAAAGTTGCTAAAATGGTACATGTGGCCCCCAGGGGCCAGGGGGAGGGCCCCCAATTGTAAAAGCTATGTAAATTTCAAACATCTTCTTCTCCAGAACTAAGTATAGCTCAGACTTGGTATTGTGTATGGAGATACCTCTATAGATGAAGAATGAATGTTGTTCATGAAATTTCTCTGAGTGGCCCTATAGGGGCCCTGTGGGGGTAACATACTGGAGGGGGGGGGGGGCGCTGCCAGGCAAAATGTACATTCTGATCTTCTTCTCCAAAACACATGATCGGAATTCAACCAAACTTGGTAGGAATCATCCTTAGGGGTAGGGGACCCAAAGTTGCTAAAATGGTACATGTGGCCCCCCAGGGGGGCCCAAGGGGAAGGCCCCCAATTGTAAAAGCTATGTAAATTTCAAACTTCTTCTCCAGAACCAGGCATAGCTCAGACTTGGTATTGTGTATGGAGATACCTCTATAGATGAAGAATGAATGTTGTTCATGAAATTTCTCTGAGTGGCCCTATAGGGGCCCTGTGGGGGTAACATACTGGAGGGGGGGGGGGCGCTGCCAGGCAAAATGTACATTCTGATCTTCTCCAAAACACATGATCGGAATTCAACCAAACTTGGTAGGAATCATCCTTAGGGTTAGGGGATCCAAAGCTGCTAAAATGGTACATGTGGCCCCCAGGGGGCCCAGGGGGAGGGCCCCCAAGTGTAAAAGCTATGTAAATTTCAAACATCTTCTTCTCCAGAACCAGGAATAGCTCAGACTTGGTATTGTGTATGGAGATACCTCTATAGACGAAAAATGAAAGTTGTTCATGAATTTTTTCTGGGTGGCCCTACATGTATAGGGGGTCTGTGGGGGTAACATACTTGGGGGGGGGGGGGGGGGGGGGGGTGGGGCAAGTTGTCTGCCATCCATAAACTTTTTACATTTTCAGCTTCTTCTCCAAAACACATGATTGGAATTTAACCGAACTAGGTAGGAAGCTCAGACTTGGTATTGTGTATAGAGATACCTCTATAGATGAAGAATGAAAGTTGTTAATGAAATTTTTCTGGGTGGCCTTATAGGGGCCCCTGCACCAGATGTGAATTGATCCACCTCAGGTGAGCGTCGTGCCCCCTGGGGCTCTTGTTTATTATACACATGTGCGTGAGCTGAGAGAAAAGACTGACCGTGCCATCACTGGGTGCGCATGTCAGACTCTGTATACCATAGAGTTACATACTGCTCCGCGCGGCCTCGCTCCCTGCTGCCTCTGGCCGGCGTGCCCGGCTATTCACACCAGCGCAGCCAGCTACGTTACCTGGCTAGCTGACGGGCAGGCAGCAGATCAGAGCGCGGCCGCGCAGAGATCCATCGAGCGATGTTAAAAAGTTGCAGTTCGTCGTCATGCAATGACATTAAGTACATTTCTATGAGTGCCATGTGGACAGGTAATAATGTCATTTTGGTGTAAAAAATTCACTCGTGTAGTGAGTTCCTCAACAAGCTATTGTTTGTGTATGTTTCGGGTGAAAGGGCATCACGGCAAAATAAAAAAAGGGGCAGACACAAGAGGCCGTAAGTATCGGATTTTTAGAGGGGGCCCGTTTCACAGTTAGGCGCCACTTTTTGTCAACCTAGCTATCAAAATTTCATGTTTTAGTTGAAATGTAGAGAAGTATGATTTTTCAATCCTGGGAATGTGAATTTAACAGCAAATGTGGTGCCACAGCTTAATTAATGCCATAACACCTGGCTCTGTAATGGCCACTTTGAAGTTTAAGGAAATTTGAATAAAAAACAACATTTAAATATCACAGACATAACTATAGGTCCATATGTACAAATAATATTATCACATGTTCACATGATGAAGTGGTATTCAAGCAAACTTTGTTCCAAAAATTGTGCCTTTCTGTACATTTGGTGTTAAAATATAGCAGTGTGAAGAAAAAATATGCATTATAACAAGGTTTTGACTCTGAAAAGTTTCTCTCATTTTACACTTCCTCATTGAGGATATGTATTACTCCCTGGAGATGTTGATTGTGGTGGGGGACATCTACATCCTAAATAGTAACATTGCTAATATTCGTCTTTTAACTTTAGAATTTTAGCCACAGGGTGATGCGGATGTGACAAAACCAGATGTGAACAGACATTTCAAACATTCACCAATAATACACAGATATGAGCCCATCATTAGTTATTAAACAGTCTGCAAATTCAATTTTCAATCACAATGGGAATTTATTACTTAAATAGATTGTATTTTTCACAGTATGTGGTAACTGGCATGGCGGATGTGACATTATGCATGTGAACAGAACATTATCTTCCTTGTTTTCTTCAAAGTTTTACGCTGCAATCACTATAATAATGTCTAGCAATACTCCCAAGAATACCAATATTTGCAGAAGACAAGTCACTGCTCACAAGGTTATGCATTCTGTAAAGTTATGAAGTTACTTGTGGTGGATGTGACAAAATCAGATGTGAACAGACACTTTCCACCTTTATCAATTAATACTTAATGATAATGCAAATAACCGAGACAGTGATATTAATCAAGCATAGCAGAGTTTAATATATACTGAGAATTCACAGCAATAATCTGTTGGTACACAGAGTAACTTTTTGTCGGAGTAAATGAATTCAAATACATGTATGGTGGATGTGACATTATAATAGTGAACAGACTTACCGGTTATAAGTTCATTTAATTTACTGAGAAGTAGATTTAAACCAGTACTTATCTTTAGCAAAATCACTAAGAATACTCATATTTCTAGAATACAAGTCACTGCTCACAAGATTTTCGATTTTAAAAAGTAGACTGCCTGAAACTCCTTGTGGCGGATGTGACAAAATCAAATGTGAACGGATATTTTACACTTTAATCAATTACTACTTGGTGCAAACCTTTAGACAAGAATATTGATCAAGCAGCGGTGTTACATATGTACTGGGAATTCACAACAAATGGCATTTCTGTTGGTAGCAGTGTTAATTTCTCATAGTAAACGACATCAAACATGGTGGATGTGACATTACAATACAGTGCATCCCCCAAAAAAGTTAACAGATGGAAATAGTCTCCCCAAATAATTATTTTTGAATATTTTCAATAAATTTTAATTCTTGTAGATAGATTCGGGTCCCTCCTATACAATAACACCAAAAAATCTGACTAGTTATTACGCTTGAATGATTTAAAACCACTTTTGTGAAAGGGGGTAAAATTCAGACTTGACAAGAATTGGTGTTTGTTCAGACTGGTATAAAAAAAGTTGAAAACTGTTTGAAATTGACAGTCGGAAAATAGTCTCCCCAATGAAATATTTCAAAATATTTTCAGTAAAATTTCATACATGTGGTTTGCTTAGAATTTCTTCTACCAAATGACACTAAAATGTCTCACAATATTTTTACGCATAAGTAAGCAAAAGTCACTTCTGTGAATTGCTGCAAATTCCAATCTTTACAAAATGTCTATTGTTGTTCTAGCTGGTATGAGCCAAGCTGAGAGTCATGAAATACATTGTAAGATCAAGATTTATGTTTTTGTCACTATTTGTGAAAGAACAGACTTTGTTCAATGCATTTCCTGATATATCCCATCAATACTTTATGGTTAAGTGAGCAAGTCAGATGAAATTAAAAAACTCACCAAAAGCAACATTTTGAAACACTCAGCAAAATAGTAAATTGCTCACTCAAGCATAACATGTTGATGGATGTGTAATGATATAACAGAGAACATAGCCTGTTATTTCATAAATTGTCATTTATTGATCCGAATATGGAAATTTTAAGCCTTTAAATGTAAAGTCTCAGCTCAGCTGATACCAGCCAGAGCCAATATCAATACTTGTCAAGACTGGATTTTGCACCCTTTCACAAAATTGGCTTTTGCTCTCTCAGACGTAAAGTATTATGGGATATTTTTGTGTCATTTGATAGAAGAGACCATAGGTATCCACAGGTATGAAAATTTCTTAAACATATTTTGAAACATTTATTGTGGGAGAATTTTCCAACTTAACTTTTTTCTTGGACACACTGTAGTAAACAGACTCGCTAGTTCAGTGTTTCTTTTACTCATACATGTAATTAATTATAAACCAGTAGTAATATGTTCAGCAAAATCCTTCAGAATACTCATAATTCGCAGATCGCACAGGCCACTGCCCATAAGTTCTGAATTCTTCAAATTTTAGTATGAATTACTGAAATCCTTCTGGCAGGTGTTTAAAAATGACATGTGAACGCAAATGTCAACTTTCAACAATCGCAAAGTTAAACAATTCAAACATTTAATATTTTATCAAGAAGCAAATTAATTTGTAGCAATAGCACATATTCATGTACTATCCAATTTGTGTATGAAATGTGAATAAAAGAACACTAATTTGTTTTTCCAGATGCTTTACACAAACTGGTATGTGGTAAAAGCACCATAAAGTACAACAGTACTTGTACATGTATGTACATGTATACATTTATACCTGAATGCTTTAATGAGTGTATTGCCCAATATGTGTGTGTAATAGATATTTCCAATGTTAATCATACAAATGCTGCTTAGCTAGAAATTGCACTTACATGTACAACCATGCAACTATGCATTCTGAATTTACTGCACTGGTACAGTATACATGTACATGTAGGTACAAAAAGCTCTTACATGAAACCTTTCACTCACCCATCACTTTCCTGGATTCTACTATAAAGTTAGTCAGAGGTAAAGGCAGAATGTTTCATTTATTTGCTCCATAATTTTCTAAGTCACACAGTGATAATGTTCATTACAGTTTGTTTAAATGTATTCCTGTTATCTGGTTTGCTTATTTTCTTTCATTGATAGTGATTAAAAGTACTTATGAATACATATTTATTTCAAAAAGACAATTGTGCTTTCCAGCGTGACGTCACTTTCTTAACTACGACCCTAGTAACACCTCAGTGGGTGGAAACAAGGCTCGTTTGAGCGTCTCAATTAGTTGACTTCGTCTTCGGTCCCACACGTAGAATTTGCATGCAATAAATCCATTGCATTTTATTTGTATGCACATAGGACTCTCGCACAACGAACATCATCGGAAATTCACTCCTGGCAGGATAACCTTATACTGGTCGGAGTGGTTGATGACGTATTCAGGGAATTAAAAAATATATAAAAAAAAGCTTTCACAAAACTTAGTAAGTGGGACTGTAAAAAGTCCCATACCGTGATAATATGGAGTAGTGAACTGCATGAGCGAGTTATTGTTTTTGGTTCCCATAGCACATTTTCTGTCTTTGAAATCTATATTGCTCTATTGGAAAATATATGTACATATGATAATGAAGCTAAATATCAGCAGGATATGTATCTATTATGAAATGATCCGAACAAATGAGCCGAACGTATTACATGTACGTCGGTTCCCAGCGTTTGTTGTCTGGATTTTTCTTGCAGATTTCGATCGCGTTTACCCATTTTCCCCATCTTCACGCTATTTAACGCGAAAAGGAAAAATACAAAATGAAAGAATATCCCTGCACCATATTGTGGTTGTGACAACCTATGGCACAGCAAATTTTCGGCATTTTGAGGAAGAAAAGAAAAAAAACATTTTTATAGAGTCAAAGTGTGTGCAAAGTCAAATGTGTTGCTATGCATTGCCAAGCTATTGTTTTCACCCAGCGGCTGCAATGACGACGAAAGATCCCAGATGCCCGGAAAGGAGAATTCCAAAGTTTTTTTTAAAATTAGTTGGCACTTTTTCTTTGGGGGACCTAGTGTAGCAAATGGAGAATACACAATGTGTCTGTTCACATGGAAAAATGTCACATCCACCACACATTTCAACAGCATAGTATTCAAAGCATCTTATAAGAGAGAGGTGAAATGGTAGTATGTTAAATATAATAATAAATTTATAGCTTTTTACATGTCATATATGTATCAAGTTAAGTAAAATTCATTGAATTTTGGCTTTATCTGATATGACGAAAAATATATTTTACACCCTTACTGTGTGAAAATATTATTATGTAAAATAAAGGGATAGGTATAGTTAAACAAACTGATTACACTCCTATTACATGGTAAAGACCAGAAATATTTAATTTAGACGCCATTAGGTGTAAAGAAAAACCGAACTGTCCCAATAATTTGGTGAAATGTACGAAATGTCTGTTCACATCTGGAAGTGTCACATCCGCCACACCACTTTAAGCATTTTCACTTTTTTGTAAATTTATGATTATGCAGCAATCTCTTTTTGTATTCTAACTGCCAGCTCAATATAGAATCTGAAATTTCCTGTGATTTAAAGTCGATCACATTTGCAAGTACTGAGATATATATCCTGATGTGATTCTGGAAAAATAGACTGGTGGATGTGACAGGTGTGAACGGACACCATGTATTGTGACATAAAAGAAAAACTTGAGTTTGAAATGCCTAATTTTCTTCATTGGATATGTAGCTCACCTTTTCTCCTAAATCTAAGTAAAAAAAATCTGAAGTCACCAAAAACATAAAAAAGTAATAGCATTCCAAAATTTTGGTGGATGTGACAAAATTGTGAACGGACATTTAATTTCGTTTTTCAAATTATCGACACAGTATTAGATTAAAGTGAGGTACAGCCAAACTTTCTACAGTTATTCGACCAAACCAAAAAAGTACTCAGACAACATTTTTATGAAACATCCCTTAAATATCTAATGTGCATGACCCTTATAAGTAGATGCTTAAATGTGAACGGACACTGTCACATCCACCAAGGGAATTTTGGAGTGAAAAAAATGTATAAAAAAGGAATCAAAATGTTTTAACACTAATATGATTTATTACAACCACTCATCAACCAAACATATATTGGTTCAGTTATGTGAGAGCTGAGTGTGTTTAGGAGTGGCACAGTTTTCAAAAAAGGTATGTTTGCCAGGTTGACATCAGGTAGGTCCAATTTGGGCACATCTCACCCTACTGTGCACAAATGCTTGGGAGTTAGATTTTCGTTATGCTATGGGAGGTAGACCCCATAGGGGCCTACCATATGCATATCAAATCATTTCATTAATCCGCTCATATTCTGTGTAGGAGACCCAAACCTAAAAAAAATGAAAAGTGGCGCCTAACCGTGAAACGGGCCAGGGGCATTGCGGCAAATTGCCTTTTGCCGACCGGGTAATTCGAGCCCTGCATTGTCTTGGGTATGACTATCTTGAGTGAGTTTCCCACCTGAACCTAAACCACTGAACACATCACTGTAACGTTCGAACTCTTCATCAGAATCTATGGTCATATCATCATCATGTGGAGATGAGTGACCTTCACCTTCATCAGCTAACCTAGGTAACAACTGATCTACATGTCTAAGCCAAATTCCCTTCTTGACTTGGACTTTGTACATCAAAGGACCTTCCTCATCAACTATCTGTCCTGGGACCCATTTGGTTTTGCTCATGTAGTCTCTTGATAATACCTTGTCACCTACGTCAAATTCACACAATTTCCTCGCTTTTGTGCGCATTTCTTGCTGTCTAGCTTGTCCATGCAATTGACTAGCATACTTCTTTGCAATGTTCGGCCTTAGGTTATCTAACCTGATCCTCAAAGGTCTATTCAAGAATAGCGTAGCCGGTGACTCACCTGTCACTGCATGTGCTGCATTTCGGTATGCTAACAAAAATCTATGCAGCTTGTTCTGGATTGTGCCCTGATCTGCTTTAAACGCTCGCAAAGCATGTTTCATTGACTGCACAAATCGCTCTACTTGCCCATTTGTACTGGGATGATATGGTGCACTTCACTTG
The DNA here is from genome assembly GCA_025617745.1 of Heliocidaris erythrogramma. Lineage (NCBI taxonomy): Eukaryota > Metazoa > Echinodermata > Echinoidea > Camarodonta > Echinometridae > Heliocidaris > Heliocidaris erythrogramma. The sequence goes on from CM046870.1 coordinate 23,518,154, forward strand.
TGCAATATTCCATTCAATTTCATGAATTCTTCGAATTCTGCGGACGTAAATTGGGGTCCGTTATCTGACACCAGTATCTGAGGCAAACCAAATCTTGCAAATATGCCCCTTAGAACATCAATTGTTTTTCCAGTAGTAATGTTAGACATGATGTGAACTTCCGGCCATTTGGAATATGCATCCACTACTAACATGTACATGAGACCTTCAAACGGCCCAGCAAAATCTACATGCACTCGCTCCATAGAACGAGTCGCTGGTATCCATGGATGTAATGGAGCTTGCGCTGGCTGCTTCTGTACCACTTGACAGGTTTGGCATGACTTTGCAGTTTCCTCAATTTGCGCATCCATATGCGGCCACCAGACATAGCTTCGTGCTATTGACTTCATTTTGACAACTCCCAAGTGTCCTTCATGTACTTCTTTCAGTACTGCTCTTCAAAGGTACGATAATCCTGATCCCCCACATTCGGATACCTTGCTCCCCTGTGAGCTCCAATCTACGCATAAAGAAGGGTTGCAAGTCTTTCTCTTCATATTGCAGTTGTTTAGGCCAACCATCTATGACATGACGCATTACTCTGGACAATGTCTTGTCCTTGCGCGTAGCATTGCGCAACTCTTCATGATTCATGGGTTAGACTTCAACACGGCAGATCGCAACACTTTCCGGTTCACGGTAATCTGGTTTCTCATCTCTATCCGGTAATCGCGATAAGCAATCGGCATTTGCATTCGCTTGTGATGTTCGCACTTCTCGCGCTTCAGTGTCAAATTGCGTTCTTCCAATCGCGTCAGAACTCTATCAAGGTTCTCAAAATGCTCATCTTCGGAACGACCCGACACAAGGATACCGTCCAGATATACCTGCACTCCCGGCAGATCCCAGGTGTAGTAAATGGGTACCTGGTAGGATTTATTCCTTGAATGCACTGAGCGCTACGGTTGCCATGCTAAAGCCGGGGTAATAATATGCAGGGCCCTCAGGGAGAACAGTATTAAGTACTGATGAGGCGACCCTGGGTAAACAAGACATATTATTATTATTATTATTATATATTATATCCTGCAAAACTTGCTCGATATTTGGTTGCCAGATTCGCGGCGCGCTCGTAATTCCAAAGACCAATCGGTTTTGCTGGAACAACCCTTTATGAGTCGACAGAGCGAGATACTTCTTCGACTCATCATCAAGCTCGAGTTGGTTATACGCGTGTGCTAGATCTAACTTTGAGAACATGGCTCCCCCGTTCAATTTGGCCAAAATATGTTCAACATTGATATTTGGAGGTGGTACAGGCTCTAGACTAGGATTGACAGTCGTTTTATAATTTCCGCATATCCTGACACTTCCATCCTTTTTCGGTACTGCCACTATGCCCGTGCTCCCCTGGCTATGCTCGATTGGTGTAAGCACACCGTTTTCCTGCAATCTCTTTAGCTCTCTCTCTGCATTGCATACGGAACTCGGTACGGTTTAGTAACCACTGGCTGCGCGTCAGCACGAACTGCCACATGAGCTTTGGCGTTAGTCAATTTCCCTAGCCTATCCTCAAACGATCATGTTTGGACAAAAGCCCCTTCAGTGTAAGCACTTTCTTGACCGACTCTCGGTTCGCGGATCTTGCTTTATCGCCTTGACAAGGGTGACCATGTGTGTTAGCATGAGACTCAATGATTGCATTCCAGTCAAGTTTAATCTTAAATAACCACTCTCTCCCTAGCAACAGAAACTCAGTGTCAACAACATGTAGTGGAAAGTTGCCCTCAAAATCTCCATATTTCACCCTTACATCAATCTTCCCATGGGGTGTAACTTCTTTCTGAGCAATGCCTACAAAAACCTTCTCACTAGGCTCTAGTTCCAAATGATAAAAACATTCTTGGTAAAGGCTATACGGAATAATGCTTATACTCCCGAGCCTGTGTCTAATTCCATCGACAATGATTTACCTTCCACCGTGACATTCACCATTAAAGGTGGTGGCTTCTGGGCTACCATGATCATCAGATTTATGTACATCATGCGTATCATGTTTAAAATGTGGTCAAATCATAAACATCATCACACCTACAATTCTCATCATCATGCTTTTCTATTTCTTCTGTTTTTTTTAACACTACTTCTCTTACATGTACACTTAAAGTCTTTACTACAGTCTTTTCCTTTTCTTGCTTTATCTTTTATACCAGAACTTTCCTTGTTGTTTGAGCTCCTGCATTTCCTTGCAATGTGTCCTATTTTGCCACAGCTATTACACTGGCCCTGGAATTGGCATTTCTTAGCAGTGTGGCCTACCTCCTCTGGACTTCTGACTCTGACCTTGGGCATCAGCTCTCTGACTTGGACCTCGGAACTTGCGCTCACCTGTAGTAGACCTAACTTGTCTATCGCCAACTGGACTGGACTTAACTTCGGTGTACTGCGTGCACCGACGACGTACTGGATGATGGTGCTGACCTCATAGGTCTAGCCTCCTCCGCTGTCACTTCCCTGTCCATCGCAAAGGTCACTACCTCTCTGAATGACATCTTAGGATTATCCTCTGACTTTTCCATCAGCTTTAGCGCAGTGTGTTCATTCTGAATACCACTGACGAACCGATCACGCAATGCTCATCCAATTTGTCGCCAAACTGACAGTTTAAGCTCAAACGCTTAAGTTGAATGACATAGTCCTTTGTAGATTCCCCTGGCATCTGGTCTCTTCTAATAAACTTACGCCTCTCTGCAACTAAAATGGGTGTCTTCTTGAAGTGCTTTCTCAGAAGTCCAATATCCAGATAGGACTGCTCCGCTGGCTTCGCTGGTGAAAGTAGATTTCTAGCTATCGCGTACATGTATACCTCTCCTCCCATTGCACTCAACAATAAGGCCACAATTTTCCTTTCCGCGGCTTTATCGGCAGCGGTCGGCGCTTCTCCCTCTTTCCTCATGTTCCTCGGGCTCGGTATTGTGTGTCCGTGGGCTTCGAGACACAGCTCGAACCTCTCAATGTAACAGTCAAAATCCTCATCCTTGTCGAACAAAATTTGAGGTAATAACTGTCCAAAACTCCCCGCAGTTGCCATTTTCCTATTCCTCGCCTACCTCGTCGCCAGCTGATAAATATTACGGTTAGGGTTCTTTACGAACAATAGCATAAATGCACCAAATAATCAGTCTCTTAGACTCGAGTTGCAACTGCATGCAATCCATTTTAATGCCCGAACTCTCTTCATACAGTTATATCACATAACTCTATAGGGCTCACATAAGTAATTCACGGCCCCATTCACTCACGTGTTATAACGAAGGTTGTCTATAAATCATATTTTGAACACCCCTCGGTAGAAATCGTTTAAATTCACAGAATAGAGACAAAATATAAATATCTCTCAAATAAAGTACCTAATTTGGGCACTTTCCCGGCGTTAAAAAATGTTATTTAGGCTGAAACAAGGCTAGCCGAAATTTCAGCCCATTTGCACATAGAAACAGTGGAAGTGCACCAGTGATAAAATAAATCCTTTAAAAATAAAAAAAGCTAGCCACCTTCGGCTAAGGTGTCAAATTGAAAAGAGTATGTCTATTAAACACCATTTACGCTTTTTAAATTTACTGACGACAATCAATTGATTTTATATGAATATTTCTAATCAATTAATTTCAAATAATCTTTGCTCCGCCTCACCGGCATGCATTGCGAGCGGATGAATTACTTATGTGTGCCCAATAGGAAAATACGGTTGCTACCTGAATTATGGAACGCCACTTGTTCCTTTGTAATAACGTTCTCTATATGAATACACCACTCTTCCTTCGTAAAATTTAGCCATGCCATTTCTAGATCTGTAGATTCAATTTAAGTCCATATTGACAACAAGAAATACTGATGTGACCCGCTGCTTTAAATCCACCAACAAGTCGTTGGGATCATTCTTTGAGCATGTACATTTCCTGAAACTAGGGATTCTCAGCTTATACATGTACCTTATGAATAGGTAGTTCTATTGGGTCAAACTTGACAGTATTTTATTGAACAGCTACATGTAGATTTAGAATTTACTTACTAATGCATGAACATGAAGGTCTCTCGATCTGCAGACTTTTCGGCCTGCCACCCACTCCCAGTAACTAGTCAGAGGTCTTACTCGCTCTTGTTGTTTAGTACGCTTCGCACATCTCGCCCTGTCGCAGTGTTTTGTGTCACCAATTTTCCTATCAAAACATTTTTTCCTTTAAGTTTTGTGACACCATCCTTCGTTTGTGCAGGCAGTGCCATTACGAATGACAGTTCAAACTGCTGTAGACAGTTTCTCCAATACACATTTGCATTTGGCAAAGTTCTTGATAGCCAGTTCTTCTTCGTTATTGTTGTCAGATGCCCATTCGACAGAGTTTCCCCAATATATCTGAGAATCAACAACGCCCTGTCGACATCATCGAAATCACTGATCTTCCTCCAGGTCCATTGATTCTTCTCGGTCATCTTCTGCCTCAGCAGTATCAGGCCTGGCTTCAGGTCCAACATCTTCCTCCCCACTACATACCTGCCAACATTGGAAAGTAAAAAAACTGAGTCATGCGAGCGCGGCGTCTGCAGCGTCTCGCAACTGGGGGTCCAAGTGCCACGCCATGGCAGAGGTTTAGAAGGTAGTCATGGTAATGCCCCCCCTAAAGCTCCTGCATTATAATTATATTATCTTAAATTGTCACTTGTCATTCAATCTACAAAGTAAAAAAAAAGAAAGAAAGAAAGGGGGGTTTAAGTGGCTCTTTTAATGTTTCGTATCATTGTGGGTGTGGGTGCATGTGAGTGTAAGGTTTGGTGTAGGCTTGGTGTAGGCTTGGATGTGCATATGTGTTTTATTAAACAGACTAACTTTGCCTTTTATACCATTCACAAACAAATATAGTACACTATCACACCACTGTAGTTTTTCTCATAGGCGTACCTTAGAAATGAAATAAGTGTTTTGAAAACGCAGAAGTACATATAATTTACATTTCATTTGGGGGGAGTCTAAATTTGGTAAGAATGTGTCAATCATCTACTCAAATATACTGTACGATGAATTTATCATCAAATATTATATGTAGTATTCAAATAAATGATGATAAGTAAAGTGTTTCCATAACTGAAATTTCTTCAATTAAGGAGCTCAGTGAGGCATTTACTGAGGACTCCTCCCCCGAAGTTCGGGCAGCCAAGGCTGTTGAGAACAGCTCCGACTAACAGCGCCGTCATGGCCGAGTATTGGCGAAATAGAGAATAATTTCGTCAGTTTTGAACTAAATACAGAATAAATAGGGACAAACAAAGTCCAAAAATACAGTTTCTGACATTTTTTTGTTCTGAAAAATGTCACTCACGACCAAAATCAACCCTAGGAATTCAAGGGGGTGAGCTCTGCGAAACCGTAAGTCATGCAGTCATTTGAGTGTATGTGGAGCACATACAAATGCAGCACAGTACGGTGGGTACCACTCCTAGAACTGCCACGGGGTACTTATCACAAAATAATGTGAGACGAATACCACAGACTTCTAATGAGTCTGTAGTAAGTAACGGACATACCCCTGTCCTAATTCAGTAATTGCTTTCTTAGAGGGTTCCCCCCGGTGAGAGAAGTGCGATAAACTCCCAAACTGAGGCTTTGTTTGTTTTATTTTTTAAAGAAAGAAAAGAAAAAGGAGGAAAAAAGATCGGGAAATCGTATTTTTTATCGTATCGTATTGTCGTATTTTACTTTTTTATCGTACAAAATACGATAAAATCGTACTAGTTTAGTTTTTTTTCTGGAAACAGAAAAACGGAGTAGGCCTACTCCGTTTTTTGGCCTCTTAAAAATGTTAAAAACTGAGAAACTCCGTCTAAAACGGAGGAGTTGGCAGGCACTATCAAATGAAGACTCCTTGTTGATGTTCTCCAGTATTTTTCCATTTTTCTCATCTAAGTATGTTTTTACCTCCTGAGTCAGCTACTATAGTCTATAGTACACTATTGTCCTATGGGACAATGCCCCGTTGCAGTCACTCACCACTCTGGTGATGTCGGCTGGCCGTGTAAGTAGCTTCTGGTGGTCGTTCGGTCAAGCACCTGTTCCCTAGACAGGCACTAGCTGGCATGATCAACGTTTTGACCTTTTTTTACTGGGACATACTGTACATATAAGGTACATTCGATCGATCACACATTCAATCTAATCAAAACTCACAGTACTATCAGTTTACTGTCCGTTGTAGAAAATGTTTATTTTAGAGAAACTCATTGATGCAATGATAATTCCAGTGAGATTTTTAGCTAGGGCGAAAATAGACCGAAATTTTCTGTCTCCAGTAGGTTACTGTCGTTAGCCTCTCATGCCTCTTATTTGGGTAGGGTCGGCTACTACTTGGTAGTACTACAAGTAGTAGCCGACCCTACCCAAATAAGAGGCTAACGTACTGGAGACAGAAAATTTCGGTCTAGGGCGAAAACAGATATCTATCTCAGAATAAGATCACGTGACCGCTCTCAGCCAATGACAGATAGATAAAGAAAGTCAGCCATAGCAGCAAATATGAGAAAATTATTATAGAAGCTTGGCTTTTAAATTCTAATGGTTATATCAATAAATTTTACGTGATGTCATCAGTATAAATGAATTATTCAACAGTGTACCTCTATGACAGTACCAAGATTAACCCATAAAACTCAGATTTACATCAGTGAGAAGAATGAAAAAGAAGGGCATTTTGACCCTGTGTGAAACCAAATTTTTGGCTATTTCGATTTCTTTTCTTGTAAAGCAAATATGAAGATTAATTTTAAAATGCTTAACTAAAAATACATATTTCTGAGGCGAATTACGACTCAAAAATTTGGATATGATAGAATAATAGTGAAACTACCCATTTCACCCTAAACAGAAAATTGATTGATCCAACCTAAATCACCCTTTTGTCTATTGCTCCGTTGTTGTGCTGGTGACTTACTGGTGGTTTTGAGCTGGTGGGTAACATAAATTATATAAATTTTATACTTTTATACTTCTGGGCCATCCCATGGGGTTGGGGCAATTGTTGCCACATACCAGAACTATGTCTTCTATCAACCATAACAATGTTTGCTAAAATTGAATTCAGCATAAAAAGCATAGCCACTTACATGTAAAATGCATATGCTTATAGAAGCACTCTAGCTTCATGTTGAATCAGTATCGCAGACCAAAATTGTATGTAATGTTATATAAATGTGATGTGCATGTATAGGTGGTAAAAAAAAAAGAAATTGATTTTTAAGCAAAGCTTTGAAAGGGTACCAACTGAAACAGGAATGATTCTCACTGGGCCCCAGCGGGTACTGCTACACAATACATGTACAGTGTGTATTCATTGCATAATAATCTTCAACAGATGATTTCATTTTCCATGTGAAATAGAAGATCTCATAGCAGCGTTACATGGACATCGTTATAATATTTGCCCCAACCCCACGGAATAACCCATTTATGTATATCCACAATAATGTTCACATCTTACTGGTGACCCATTTGACACCTACATGTAGGTTGAGAGAAACAATTATATAATTAGGTACAATACCTTGCTCAAGCCACTTGTAAATTGGTATGGATAGTAAATAGTTATACAGTCATGTGATTGCTTCTTGTACTGGTGTGTGTTCAAAGTGTGCATAAAAGCACAATTGGTGTAAATTTGTAAATTTTGAATATTGCCTGTAGTTAAATACATGTATTTTGTGATTTGAAAGAAGGAATTAAAACATGATACATGTATAGCTTGTTATGAAGTCAATAAACGCATTGCTCACTGATGATTGACGGTACCACAGTCATGTTAATTAGATTAGTGAGTTTCCTTGTACACAATGTGAAGGGAGTGAGATGGAATGAAAAGAGGTACATGTACATGTAAGAAAGAGCAATACTGCGAGACAGAGAGAGAGAAAGAGAGGGGGTAGAGAGGAAGAGAAAATGGGAGAGAAAAGAGGAGATGGGGAAAAAAGGAGGATGAGAGGGAGGGTAAGAAAGAATGATGGTGTAATAGCCCCAGTCGAAATAAATTAAATTAGACGGAAAATAGAAAGGAAATAGACCCAGAAAATATATTTTCTTACTATTTCTTTGCTTTAAAAAATAGTGAGAAAATATTTCAGGAATATAATGGAAATAGTGATAAAAAAAAGGTTTAAAATATATTTTTACCCTATATGTTTTGGAACAAAAAATAGACAAAAAATAGAGATGAAAAATAGTTGAAAAATAGACCAAGAAAAATTATTCTCTCGTCCACAATAGGGACAAAATGGTCCAGAAATATACTAAAAATTGGTGAAAAATAGCAAAAACATATATTTTTAACAAATTAACAGAAGGATAAAAATACATAAAAATAGACAAAAAATAGAGATGAAAAATAGACCAAGAAAATGACATATTTCTTAAAATATATTTTTTGACTATTTTTATCATACATGTAGGCCTATGTTCTGTCACTAATTTACATATTTTTTTTTTTAAATACATTTAATAAACACCTGAGAAGAAACAAAAATACTTTTCCCAAAAGATAAATTGGCTTTGAATAAGATTTGAATGCTATTTTCAAAGAATGGTGGGAGCTAGGCTGTATTTGTAGGCTATGCACATGTGGTCCAGAATACGTACCACACACAAGAACTAGTACATGGGACTGCAACCATAATTATGCTCTCATTTTGCATATTAAGAAATGCCTCATTTTCACACATTCTTTTCACTTTCACACGCTTCACACTAAAGGAAGATGAATATAGAGAACATGAAAGAAAGTGATGTCTGCACACTTACACTAACTTGTAAGAAATTTAGAGTAAAATATCCATAGCTGTCAACAGCATGTACACTATCTCTACACAGCCTCCAAATGAATTTGAAATATTCAGCCCTGCAACCTGATTGGCTCATGTATGAATTAGTCCAGCTTCAGACTTTGCTATCCCTTTAATGTTTTTCGCATATGGATATTATTCTAGTGTGAGGTTAGACAGGTTGATTCAGTAAGAAATAAACAGATAGGTCATTAAAATTACTTATTCTATCATTTTCACAGGAGGATGATTAAATTCAAAATTTCCCAAGCTTGAATTCGGTATAGTTTCCGAGACTACACAAATTGCGTGAAAATTCATTTTTTCACTAATTTTCTTCTATTTTTTCTCTATTTTTATATCTTCTTCAGCTTCGAATATGGCGAAAAGAACAAGTTGAAAAAAAATAGAAGGAAAATAGTCTTCTGATTTACGAGTGTGTAAAAAATAGCAGAAAAATAGTCCAAGGGTTTTACTTGTTTGTAGGAAATAGGGGGAAATAGCTTTCAAGAAAAAATAGAGTAAAAATATTCTATTTTCCCCCTATTTTATCAGGACAAATAGTAAAAAAATAGCCATGTTTTCAAGAAAATAGAAAGAAAATAGGGGGAAAATAGAGATAAAATATATTTTCACTCATTGAAAAATAACCGGGGAGAGAGAGAGAGAGAGAGGGGAGAGCGAGAGAGAGAGAGAGAGGGGGGGGGGGGGGAGAGAGGAGTAAAGTACCTGGAGAGAAAGAGAGCAAGGTGAGAAAAGAGATTGAGAAAATGACAAAATGAAATTGAGGTCTCCCTGCACTGATATAAGAAATTTCATTTCAAAACTATGAGATCCTGATGTTTAATGAAAAAATACTGGTAATGAATTAATTTGCAGCACAGTTTCATGTGGAACTTTGTATCCACATATTATATAAACACTGGAATTCCCTCATGGTGTGGTACATGTATATGAAGTTTCAAAACTATGAATAACGAAGTGGCTTTCCATCTAGAACTTTCTATTCACATAACATAAATATCAAAACTCTTCTCATGCAATGATATCAGAAGTTTCACAACTACTTTCATGAAACCCTGAACGTGCTGACATTTTACGCCATAGATCTGTCACAATGTGGGCCTAAACACTGCTCTGAGCTTGGCAATAGAATAGATAAAAAATAGAGAATGTCATTAATTAGAAAAACTGGTGTTATAGGCTGTTTGCCCTGTCTACAGCTGTTACATTGTCCAAAATTAAGTCCCATGTAATATTGTCATTATCCTGAAGATGAGGTAAAACTGGAATGCTTATTCCTTGAACATCCGGTGCCAAGTAAGGTAAAGGCAAAGGAAAACCCAAGGTATCCTGGTTAGTCAACTTGAGAATCCAATATAAGAAAGCTGGGAAGCAGTTCATCTTCATAGTACTGAAAGAAGACTGTCTGAATTGATAGGTATATTAGTTGATTTCTTCCCTGAAAGTGTTTGTTGAAGACAACAGAGCTGCATGGTATCAGAAGAGGTTGTGGCATCGACTTTTGTAAGAAGACGTGGTGCAGAGTATGATGGGGTTATTGTGGCAACATTGCATGCTGGTGCTTCTTCTTGCATTGGCGTTGCTTGCTACTTTGCAACATGCAGCTCATGCAGAGTAAGTTAACACATAAATCTAGCTTGTTATTTACTTGTTTGAACAGTTTGAAGATTATAATATTTTCATTTTTAATGAGTATTTCCTTTAAATGCATATTTGAAAAACAAATATTCTTAGGCTTCAGAAGATTACTGAGCATGAGACAATTGAAATCTAAGCAGTTGGAAGTCTTTGGTAATATAAAAAGGAAACCATTCCCAACTGTTAATAGGCTATGCTTATCTTTGGAATATATCTGTTGCAAAATCAGTCCTGAAGATTATTTGGATATACATGTAATTTATGATAATAAATTGCGTAGAATTCCTCTGAAATGACTTTGTTATGATTTTAGATTATAGATTTTATTTATTCAGACATTGGTACTACTAGATTTATTTTTGAAATCAACACTACTGTAATTTCTTCCCTGTTTCTTTTACTTACATCAACATTTTCACTAAAACTTTCTGTACAAAGTCAATATGATGTCATCATAAGCTTCGTATTGCCTGCATGCAGTTTTGCATTTTGATTTTGATGAATTCGATCCATTCTTATTCTTATTAAAGATCACATTACAAGAAAATCACAAATATGGCAATTAATGTATCACTAGAAACTGGGAAGCTTACAGATGGCAATCGTATAAGTTTTATGTCAACTGCGTATCTGATGATTATAAAAACAACATAAATAAAAGCTCTTCTAAGCATCTGGAATATCCGAGGATTCGCCAGAAATATAGCGATGTTTTGATGTCGTCACACTAGGGATCGATCCTGCTTAAGCAGACGACGTCCTATAATGAATGAACGTAATTGCAATGCAATTATTTATCAAATTATAAAGAGTTTGGTATATTTAAACATGACCTTATTTCACACCATTCTAAAAGGGAAAGTGAAACTGATTCTGATAACTAAAACCGTTTGATTGTAAATACACAGGAGAAGGGTCAATGATCAATGAAATAAACCCCATTTTCAAATTGAAAAGCCCTCCGAATAATAGCACGGATGGTATTCGTTCCCTCTTGAAACGGCGAACATGCCCCGGTGCAAGCAGCTGACAATGGCGTCTTATTTTGTTTACAAGTGACTGATTCCTTTATTTTTTTAACGCATTTTTCATCAAAATAATACCATACACGAAGTTAAGAGTGAGGCAACAGACTAACATTAAGACTGACGCTAGTCAAGTAAGAGAAATAAGTGAAGAGGAGATGACAAAACAGGCACTGAAAAATATGTAAGATGTTTATATGGGACATCGTCTGCTTAGACAGGACTGGCCCCTGGTGTGTCGTCACACATCTCAGCAGCATTCGAGGAGCTCTTCAGCTGCTATATCGGGGGCTGTATTTTACCGTTTTATAATTGATAATAATCATTACTTCAAATGTTTCCAAGCGTTGAATTTGGATAACCTTATTTAATTTATGCCATCTATGCAAAAAAAAGTATTAAGCCAATATTTACTTTGATGGAATTTTCTTGTAATGTGATCTTTAACATTTTCATGCTTGTGTGAAAATATCTTGCTTCAAATTATGTTTCTTTGTGGAAAAAAGTGGCCTTACACAATTACATTTCAAGCACTACAAGATCTTCAATTCTGTCAGGTATCTAGCTACATAGATTTAATGCTTGACTCAAGGCAGTTGCTTTTCTTTAATTTTGATCAATTCTGTGAGTTATCCATAACTAGATAATTCCTTTTTTTTGTCAGATCCCGTTTCTGTGAAGGGTCAAAGAAGGTGCAACAGGAAGTGACCGAATGCAGTCTGCTGCCTGTGTTGACCTGCTTGACCCCAAGGTCAAAGGGGAAGGATGGATTTTGGACAAGGATACTCAACCCTATGAAGTAGATGGAGTAACTCTCTGCCCTGTTCTGAGGTAATTTTTTTTTTTTTTTTTTACAAATCCTTCACAGAAAAACCAGACAAATGGAACATCTGGTTGAATGGAGGAAAAAACAGAAAAATATTGTACAGAAATAGTGATGTAGACACTTTATTTTCTTTTAATTTGTGATGATTTTGTGTTTGACATAATATTTTCCGAGTATTAATGCAGACTCTTTGATGCAATTTTTGTAATTCACATGATAAAAACAGAATGAAAAGGGTCTGATTCAGTCCCGGAGCATTCGATTTAATTCGAGTTTTGAACTCGAGTTCTAATTGCGACTACCCTGTTTACACACAAATGAACTCGAGTTCAAATTCGACTAAAGTCGAGTTCAGTCTCTGTGTAAACGGGGTCTTAGTTTCTCATCACCCTGGTCTGTACCTCTTCATCCCTTACCGATATTGTACTGAATCTGCTTTTAGATTTTGTTCAAGGTTATTGTGATTTCAAATATTTTTATTCAACCAAATTATTGATTAATATACCTTTGTAATATTTTTATACTGACCCACGACTTTATAATGGTATATCATATTTATATTGACAGACACAGAATGACAATGAACCAGGGATTGACCCGGCGATGGCCCCTGACCTCAATCCCATTGAGCATCTGTGGGATGAGCTTGGGAGGCGCATTGCTGGCATGGTCAGGACTCGTGCACAACTGATCCAGACTTTGCAAGATGAATGGAACAGGATTCCACAAGATTTCATTCAAAGACCTGCTGCATGAACATAATTAATGAAGTTCCTATAATTGTGTTTGTTTACGTTGTTTTGACTGTAATTATTTTCTCCTTTTCTCTGCATTCCTCCTCAGATGTCCTCTCAGGAGCTATGAAAGAGGAACTTTTTAGCATCAACAAGAGAAGTGGAGATGATGTTGATGTTGATAGTGATGACAGTGAGTTTCCATGACAACAGTCAGTACTGGATCCTCATGTCCATGAAGTTGAAAAGATTGTGAAGATCATTTTGAAACTCTCAAACTGCCTTCAATTTGACTATGTTCTCTGTATTTGAGTATCAAAAGAAACTTATTTCAAGTTAAATTTCTTCATTTGTATGCATGTTATTTCACTTTAGTTCATTTAAAGTTAGATTTAGCTACATGTATATAATAAACTCAACGAGTACCTTAAAGTATATCAAACTATTTATTACAACTAAAAATAATTTATTTATTCACAGAATTCATGATGAATTCTTACCAAAAATTTGTATATGTATATAAAGTTACAACTACATGTATTTCTATATGGTTTAGATGTTATTCATTGTACAATTACGGGTGTATAGACAGGGATACTTATATATATATAAAAAGGCATGCACTAATGATATTTCTGATTCCTAGAAGAATAGACTTTCATTTCAATTTGACATTGCCATAATGTCAAGGTCATTAATCTGGTTTAGATGCATTTGTTGATTATAGGTACATGTACAATGTATGAATCTGCAGTGATAAACATACTTGAAAATTCAAACCTCAGTATTTTGATTATCTTAAAACAACAAGGATAAGCTGATTTTAGTAAGAGAAATTCGTCCTTCTCTTAAAATTATGGTTTCCTTTGAATACAGTTACATTTGGTAACCTTACCTTTCTATATTGTGGAAATCTCAAAATGATTGATAAGTATTTTTGGAAATGTTCCTGCAAAAAGATAGCGTGAGAAATAAAGAGTGGGATTAGAAAATCAAGGATATTATTTCTTGATTCCTTTGACCTTTGTTCAAGCACAAAAAATGCCCCGTCGTTGCAGTGTATTGCAGAGACAATGTGCTTCCACATTGCATTGAAAATCATTACAGAATCACACAATGTACATTACAAATTAATGATTCTTAATATCATTTATTTGTTTGGTGCCCTTATCCACAGCTTGTGGGGGAAATGAGCCGCCCACGCTTTCCAGCTCAACTCCAGCTGCTTGTCCCCTAGCCCCGGGACGCTGTTCGGGCTGCCGCAGTAACTTGTCCCCATGCCTCGATGAAGAAACCTGCATCTGTGAACCGGGCTACTATCGTAACCATGACGATCAGTGTGTTCTCCCATCCTGCCAGTGGATGACGAGGGTGTGATACGGGGAGAAGGCGAGGTCTGGCAGAGAGGGCAGTGCGAGACATGCCTGTGTGAGAACGGGCAGTGGTCTGCAAGACAGAATGCGAACCAGTTGAATGCGAAGAGGTATGATCCTATTCTCAAAGTAACTGAAGGGGAAAGTCCACCCTGGCCTCAAGTTGTCTTGATAAAAGAGCTGCTTTCAAGAGAAATCATAAAGTTGCCAATTTGCATTGCATTTGATCGATTGCACCTTTTAGAATCCATACAGTTTTGGTACTTTATCTGTTTTTCTTCAAACTTTCACTGATCTGTTTCTCTTATTTTTCTGCTTTCATAATAATCAACTTGAAGTAGATTATCTGCTTTAACCCTAAAAGGGCTTGGGGGGGGGGGGTGGAATCCTCCTCCCCCCCCCCCCCCCCCCCCCCCCCCCCCCCCCCTGTGTGAGAACGGGGCAGTGGTCTGCAAGACGGAATGCGAACCAGTTGAATCCACCCTCCCCTCGACGTTTTTTCGCGATATGTCCGCAATGCGCAAAGCAGTCACTGCGCAGCACGGTGTTTCATGACTTTTTTGTTTCGAATCTCACGCATCTTTTGAGACCAAATTCGCAATGTCCGGGCATGCGGTTCCGAACTTACTCAACATTTCG
Organism: Heliocidaris erythrogramma; assembly: GCA_025617745.1. NCBI lineage: Eukaryota > Metazoa > Echinodermata > Echinoidea > Camarodonta > Echinometridae > Heliocidaris > Heliocidaris erythrogramma. Next base: position 23,533,251 of record CM046870.1, read on the forward strand.
TACTCGGCAGACAAAAAATTGCTCAAAACGTGATTTCATGTATAATTTCAATACAAAATGTGTTTTCAGCCAAAATTTAGAAATCTATGAATATTTTTACATTTACTGATTAAAATTAATTTATTTTATGCTGTTTATGATTGCAAAAGTGTCCCTGACAAATTTCATCCAAAAAACAATAAAAAACAAAAGGTAAAAAAAAACGGTACACCGTCGCTTGGTCTACCACCACTTGGTCTAATCACCAGTTCGTCGAACTCCACGCGGTCTAACTTCATTTTGTCTACAACCAGTTTGTCTACTTACCATTTCGTCTAATTTCCATTTGGCCTAATAACCAATTCGTCTAATAGACAGTTTGGCTAACCCCATTTAGTCTAAAACCCATTTGGGCTAATTTTCACTTCGGCTAATTTTCACTTCGTCTATTTCCAAATAGTCTAACAGTCATTTTGTCTACAAGCCACATAGTCTAATATCCATTTGGGCTACACCTACTTTGGCTAATACCATATGGTCTACCTATCATTTGGTCCAATTCCATTTAGTCTAATAACCAGTTGGGCTACTTATCATTTAGTCTAACTCGAATATGGTCTAATGACCATTTGGTCTAATATCCAATTTGTCTAATAACCAGTTAGGCTACTTATCATTTGGTCTAATTTTCATATAGTCTAATAACCATTTGGCCTAATAACTATTTATTCCTCTGGCCATATAGCAGCAAGTTCAGAAAGGTCTCGGGAAATCAAACTTTAATAAAAGAAGCTTCAAAGTAGTCATCTACGTAAATGTGCACTATTAGAGTTATTCACCTTGTTGTTGCTTATATCAAGATCAATCAATATCCCTACATTTTATATGTTAATTATTTAATTCATTAAACTCAATTACATGTATTTAGTATTATTTTTTAGTAATTAAAACATTCATAGGTCTCCTCTTCCTTTCATGACTTAAGTAGAAGAACCTGATTTTGTACTGCACTTCAAATTATGTTTGGTTGATAATCTGTTATTCATGTTTCTTATTTGATCCGATGTACAAATGTTTGTGCAAGTAGTCAATAAAAGCTAGGGGCGGTGCCAGGGTATTTTCATAGGAGGGGCAAGACGACCCACAGAAAAAGGGGGAAACTTAATTATAAATGGTGAAGACAAGAATGGAAAATGGCGTTTTAATAGTTACGTTGCTGAACCCTTACATTGTATTTAACACACATTAAATTTTAAGGATATATTTTCTAATCTTTTTAATATGCAATTCTGCTCTACTCCTAACTTGAATGCGAACAACCCAAAATACTATGTTCTTGTTGAAGGTCATGCATGAAGCTTGCATTATACAGTGATTTCATGACGAAGATGCCACAAAAGCGTTTAATTTCAAGCACAATCTCTCAATAAATGAGATAGATAGGACTTTATGTCACTGACATGAGTTACAATAGATAAGTGCGAGAGAGCGTACCGAGCAAGCTTCGGGCGGGGGATATCTTAATTGCTGCAATATTATTAAACATTTAATTGGGCACTGTGTCCCCAGCTCTCGCTAAGTTCCTGCTCAAAGGTGTCACACTTTGTCATATCAAGAACTAAATATTCTGCCATTAAGCTTGCCAGATTGTTTTGAGCTATACAAACAGCTTTTTTCAGGGCGGCGCTACAGGGCGGGGAGCAGGGGGCGGTTGCCCCTATGATTTTTCAAGTGACCAAAAGAGAGAGAGAGAAAGAGAGAGAGAGAGAGAAAGGAAAAACGAAAAAAAAGAAAGAAGGGTATGCAACTATTATTATTATTATTTGTTCATCTAAAACGTAAATTAACTCGTTGGCAGGGGGCACAATGCCCCCGTCACCTTTACAAGCACCCAAAAAGTGTCTCCTGCTACTCACAAAAATGCCGCTTTTTATACTTGTTCACTGCCTTCTTTTTCTTCTTTTAAGGCAGTGGTGTATTATGACGCCCTGGGCAAACAGTGACTTTGCACCCCCTCCCCGAGTCACATTATGTTATGCGAGAAAGCGAAGCGACCGAGCAGCAATTTGTATTTATTTATTTTTTCTTCCAGGGGGTTCCTTTATTCATCATCAACATAACAATTTTTTACCAAAGATCGTACATATATATATATATATATATATATGTTTTTTTCCTGATTTGTTATGTAAATACTTTAACAATAGAGTATATACCATAATATAAAAAAATATGCAGCCCACAGCGGTGTATTGGATAGCTTGACACAATATAAATTGTGTACAATTATATTATATTATGTACAAAACTAGAGAACATAGACTCTCACCATTTTTTTTTCTAACAGATATCAGTATTTTTTTTGTTTTTGACCTCAGCTCAGGATATAGTAGAGTCAAGACAGCAACCCCCCCCCCCCCCCCGCCCCTAGACCCTTTCAAAAAGCTCTGGCCACAACCTGTCCAGGGATGGCCAACAAAATGACGCATAGTGTTGTTGGTAGGTGCGTAGACGAAAAGCGAATAACCCAACAGGCAATTAGCCTTACTGATAATTAGACAAAGTGATGTTTAGACAAATTGGCATTTAGACCAACTGACAATTAGACTAAATGGAAAATGGACTAAATGAAAGTTAGACCAACTGCACATTAGACCATATAAATGCTAGGTAGACCAAGTGGATACTAGACCAAGTGGATTTTAGACGAAATGCCTGTAGACCAATTAGTTTTAGACTGATTGTGAATTAGACAAACTGACATTAGACGAACTGGTAGTAGACCAAGTGACAACAAAATAAAGTAGACGAAATGGTAATGAGACCAACTGGTAATTAGACCAAGTGATAATTACCCCAATTGGTCATTAGACCTTCTGGCTATTAGACCAAGTGCAAATTAGACCAAATGAAGAGTGGAAAAAAAGGGTTTAGCCCGAATGAAGGTAGCCCATCTGGAAATTAGACCAAGTGATTTTAGCCCAAGCGTGCATAAACCAAAAAAACAAAGAAATCAAAGAAATTTTAAATACAATAAAATACATAAATCAATTTTTAACCAAATTTTTTTCTAATATATTTGCTAAGAATACTAGAAAGAGTGTCGAGACTAAAATTAGCATTTCTTGAGCTTTATTTAATGATTTAGAGCAAAATTTTGATTTCATGCATAAATTAGCATAATTAATGTGAAATTATTTCGGAGCATTTAGCTATACAGTTTTGTAGATTACGTTGTGGACGATGTGCGTGCCGATTTTCGGCGCGGTCGACAGTCGAGATCTCAGGGGGGGGGGGGGGGGCTGTGGCATAGCCAAAATATCCCGGCCCTTTTAGGGTTAATGGGCTATAGTTTGTATGGATTGTTATAATGGTAACTGACAATGGCTTTGATGTAAAAATTCTGATCTAGGATTAATGCATAGTAATGGCATGTGTCAGAGAAAACCCATGATTAATCTGTCATCTATCCCTGTGCTAATGGAGAGACCCGTGATGAATTGCATTACACCAGTGCTGATGTTGAAAATGCAGTGTAGTGTCTTGGATGTGTAGTGATTATGGAAAGTTTCACCAGTAACTGTAGAAGGATGTGTTTTTGTTGTTGTTGGATTAGTAATAGCACTTATCATTCATTTCTTAATATTTACACCAGTAGGTTTTGTCCATTAGTCTTTTTATAAAAATGCTCTGGTGACAATTGCTCCAGGGGCATCATCAAACAATAACCAAATTTCTAACTTAAAACCCTGATTTTGGATGTAATCTCTCAGAAATGTGAAAATTCTATCAATGTATCTAATTTTGAAAAATTGTTTGGTATTTGCAGCGATAAGTTTCTTACATATTTATTTTTGCTTCTGAAATACTATATTTATACTTGTAAGTTTAATAACAATCTTCCCAATTTTATTGCATTTAAATGCTTTGTGAAGAGACAGAGAGAAACTGAATACTTATTAGCCAAAAAAAGAAACAAATTACCTGTTCATTTCAAGAAATGGCGCTTTGATTTATGATTTTCCATATTTTCTATGATATGCATCAGGTAGTTCAATATCTCTCTTTCTCACAAGTATACACCCTCACCTTTATTTATTTATTTTTTTTATGTTGATTTACTTCCGCAACCCTCGACGCATATGCCTTTGCTCATCACTTCGCCCGTTTTTTCAAGTCTTTTGTTTTAACCAATGAATGCTCTTTATAAATGTGTGTTTTTTGTTTGTTTGTTTTGGTCAGTGTCAGGCCTCATTTTAAATAATTTTCTTTATTCTGCTGCCTTTTTTGATCATTTGTATAATTTGTAATCTTGTTTTTTTTTTATTTTAATCATTCAATCTGGTTATCTGTGAATATTGTAATTTCTTTTTGATTTGTAATAAAACATACAATTATAAAAAAAAACAAAAAACTTAAAACCCTGAGCCAAATATTGTATTTCGCCATAAACCCTACAATAACCTTAAACCTATCCTAAAACCCGGTCGATATCCTAATCATTTTCCTTTTCTCATCTGCATATTACAGGGATTCATAGCTGTTATGGAAGACGGTGCTTGCTGTCCTGTTTGCAGAGAAGTTTCTGGTAAGTATTCCTCCAGCAACGTTTCTTTCAATATAACCCATAAACTACCTTGCTTTGCAGATAGAGAAAAGAAAATGCCTTTTGAATTGTACAGACATTTACATGACTTCTGAACGGAAATTTCATGGGACAAGTTTTAAATTATGGTTCCTGTTTTAATTGGACACTCTCATGATGCACAAAAGACCATACCAGTCACTGACCTAGTGCTAAAATCAGCTAATAACGCCTAGTGTGAGCCAGGCTATACAAGTCATGCATATGTATGTCATTTCTTTGAAATCTGCATACATCAAAACACTGACCTCTAATTTCAAACCACCCATTTCCCAGTTTTCCCCCCAGTACCCAACCAGTGCAGAACGAAAGTCCAACAGCAGAACTTCACCTCGGATGGCTGCATGGCAAGGGACGTTACTGGGACGACTTGCGATGGTCACTGTTCTTCCAAATGCAACACTCTCTTAAACCAACTCATAGTGGATCAGACATGCAACTGTTGTCGCGGTATTCTTGGTGACATGGTGAGAGAGATCGAGCTCGTCTGTCCTGATGGTAGCTTGGTTACTGGCCATCTGCCGGTCATCGAGAGGTGCAAGTGCCAAGCGACAGAGTGTGCAGCCACAGCCCCATAATTGTTAATGATACGGACTACAACACGGCTTTGATAGATGGTTTTTCAGGGTAATGGTCACTACTCCGACATTGTTTTTGAATATGAAGTGAGAGGAATAATGTTCTGGGTTACTTTTACATTTACAGTATTTTTGATATGTTTCATTTTTAATTAATGCATGATTACACATACAATTACTCTATAGGCACCTTTCAGTTACATGTTATGAGGTTTCAATCCTGCAAACTAGGTTGCGTTGGGGTTGAAGAAAGACATTTGGAGTGAAAACGGTGATCATTTTCTCACACATCAATCAATCGAAAATCACTGTGGTATCCAGTGATTAGATGATTTATAATCAGTTTGAATCAGTCACAACTCTTTCTCAGACAGGGCTCCCCCTACAAAGGAGATGTTTGTATTTGAACATCTACACGGTGAATTTTTTTTTGAGAAGCATCTATCAAAATATGCTGTGAAGGACTGTGACCAATGGACATTGGATTTGAAGGAAAAATTTGACATGTAGTGAAAGATTATTTCAAGATGTAATTAACTTAACAAAATAAGGCATACTGTTCTCAAACAAATTATAAAAGAGAATGTATACATGCAATATATTTGATTAGATTAAATCCGCTATCAAACTTTGTAACAGGTACATTCATTACATTTTGTCTCCATAAAACCACCTGGTAGTTCCCACATGGACAATTGAAGAGTTTTCTGATTTGTGTTTATATAAAAATTATGTGTTCTATAATTTAAATATTTTGTAAACGCTCCGAGCCTTATGGGAAGGGCGTACTAAATGCTTATTGTATTGTATTGTATTGTATAGATGAGGAATGATACAGTACATCAAATATGTTTGTGTTTTTGTAGTCATATCAGTATTGTGCAGTACATATTTTGGAGCCTCTATCAATTATGTCTATTTGTGAATAAATATACTTTGCAGTTATTGTTCTATGCCAGCTCAATGTTTGAGACAGAAACGAAAGGAGGATATATTTCTGTATATCATTGGGGCATCATTTGCAGTCCAATAACTGCAGTGTCCTTGTGTGCATTGGTGTGGGTGTGGGTGTGTGCATGTGTGTTAGATATACGGGGACAGGGAGCAGGAGACTAAAGGAATTTTTTTTAAAGAAGGAAAAGTCAGATGGGAATATAAGATAGTATCCTGGGAAAGTAAATAGAAAAATTGGAAGAGGAATGTGCAAATATGTTTGGGTGGGATGTAGGAATGAATAAAAAAAAGGAGAAAATGTGAAGAGAAGCTAAAGGGAGCAGTAGGCTACGAGAGAAAATGAAATTTGCAAGACGAAAAGATGATCAGAGGTAAAGAGAACACAAAACATAAAGCAAGAGACCACTTGGGTACGTAGGTTAGCGAAACGTTGTGGCGCGTAAAGAGGCATATGACAAATTTATTCAAAATCTAAATTTTATTCTGTAGAGGCGGAACCAAAATATTAGGGTGTACAATTAGTACAGTATTTACCTCCTTGAACACAATATGTCCGATTCTAATTTTAGAAGCACAGACATAACTAGCAATTTTCCTCTTTGCGTCTTTCCCACATCTCTCTGCGCCATTGCATATTGCTAAGCTAGCTTACATGTAAGAGAGCAAGAAATCAAGAAAGAATATCTATTGTAAGAGTATGGAACGATAGTTGATGTAATAAGAGTCTGCCTGTATATACATCGCATCATCTGTCTGGAAAGTCCATCTAATAATTACACCTGTAGACAAAGATGTGTCAGTGAATTGTCTGTCTATAGACCAAGTCAGGATTCAAACTGCTCTGTAATTGAGAGTCTGAACCAAGAGGCTCGTATCTTCAATTTTCGGGTGAAACAGAAAAAGAATCAATTATTGACAACTAAGAGAAAAGGTTAGAGTAGGAGTGGAAGGATAGAGAATAAAAGTGAGAATTAAAAGGAAACAAAGAAATAAAGAGAATCGGTACAAAATAGACAAAAAGCGGGAACAGAAAAGAAGGCGGTGGTCTAGTAAAAACAGGAGAACACACAAAAATCAATGAAAAAGAAGAAAATTACAAAGGGGTACTAAAAAATGTCCTCCCACTGAAAGTATTTTATTATTTCATTACAAAACATTCTATGAAATGGTAATCCAAAGTCCTATAAAATCTCTCTTTATCCTGTTTTGCTCTTTCTTTTGGAAAAGTTCAAAGAAAAGGCCTGTTCCCATACAAAACAGGCAAATTGTAAATTAAAAATTTCTGATAATTCTAATGTACATGATTTCAACTTTATATATAATATCGCAGAATCAGCCATCAATTTACACTTAAAAATGCTGAACAAAAATATGAAGATTTCTCTGTACTGTGTAATGAACTCTGTGTATATAAAATATACACACTGATGAAGCACCGATATGATTATAATACACCCATGAATAAATACACATGAATCATTTCTCATACATGTAAGTGGTAGAAAACTATAGTAACTATACTTCTTAGAAAAGATATATTAAAAAAATTCATGAGCAGTAAAATCTATAATGTTGCAGAGGTACATTACATACATGTACAAGTATACATGTTGAATACTGCTGCTGGTATAAAGAAACTTTAATTTTTTTCTCTAAAGAACTAGACAGAAAGATTGTTACAAATAGAATAATTTGAATCCTAATATACACAACATAGAACTTCGAAAAAAAGGATAAGTTAACAAAGATATTTGACACTTAAATGCAGCTGCCATTTCTTAGAAAATAAAACTCAATTATAATGAAGTACAATCACATGCTCAAAAGTTAATAACTTTTTCTTTTCCATACAGGTAAGACAAATTTACACATTCATTTTCTTTTATATTCATAATAGTATTGGGAGCAATATCAATTACAGAGATGTACACGAATCATATTGTTAGTACTGTACATGGAATTAAGGCACTAATAAAAAAGGTAAAATACATGCAACATACGTAAATGAAGTTAAAAAAATAAGATAACAACTAAACAAATATGTTTAATATATACGTTTCAGCATTATAGTCAACATTGAAATGCAAGAGATGTGCGACAGAAAACCCCCAAAATAACCCATAAATATAAAGAGAACCACACCCCTGCATACAAAACGTTAATGAAAACAAGAAACTGAATAAATTTCACACCATTTTTCCCCCAGAGGCTGACCGAGCACAACTTCCTCTTTTTTTCTAGTTGACAGACTCAGGCTTTGAAAAAGATACACTGATACATGTATGTCATACTTGTATCTTCTATATTTCATAAAATATCAACATGTATGATGTCAGTCTAAATATAACAATTTTGCATGAAAGATAAATGGTGAATAAGATGAAAAGAATACCATGGAAACACCTGCATCATTATTTTAAAAAAGAGCTTTCTTTCTTTTTCAAACCAAAACTTGTGTTTTAATTTGATGTATTACATCACATTTAATAGACTTTTCATTCAGTATTTTCTGACCCCTACTGGTTGCAAGAAATGAATAGAAGTATAATGTGCACGTGCGTATTTGCACAAACTATTCCATAATTCAGGGATTCATTCGCAATACATTCTAACTGTGTGCAGACATGAATGAGCCAGATCACAATATTGTTCAATTTGCATCCCATATGTTCAATAACTCAACAATGAAGGTCTCACAATACATGTACTTGCTATGGTCTGCTGAGAGCCAAGAGGGGGATTAACTCTATGCGAGATGATACAAGTTAACACCCTTTTGGCTCTCAAGAGATTATATTTTGACAGATTCTCACTTTAGTCTGTTATTACAATTATGAAGTAAAATTATATCTTTTGATGAATATTTCATTACCATCGTGAGTATAACCAAATATACATGCATGTGTGTATGTACAAAAGTAACAAATGGGAATAAATACCTGGGGACTTGTGAGAATGTACAATTTCAATTTAGAAAAACTTGTGTAAAACATATTTTAAAACAATGAAAATGTAATAGCACATGCATTGTCCCCAAAAAAACTGATAAATATTTTTACACAACTTTTCGCTTAACTCATCTCCTTCACCCAAAAAATGCTTTGAAAACTTTTCAAACAATAAAAAGCCAGTTGATATACAATTTTAGTTAATCTATTAAAAAAGGAAAATAAAGGAAAGTACAAAAAATATATGCTTAGATTTTGTGGGTTACAAAGGGCAATCAAGCATTTTTTATTTTATTCAGATATTTTTAATATATGTTATATGTTAGAATACCAGCAATTGCGGTCCCAAGATTGAATACATTTTTACTTTTTCCTCATGTTAGCTTTGCAAAAAACTGTTTTTCAAACATATTGCACATTTAACACTTTAGGTAGCACCTTATCTGGGGAAGGGTAGGAGAGAGGATCACCTAATGTGATGGCAAACATATACAAGCATTCGTACCATATAGCTATCATTTAAAGATGCTTGTGTAACTGCAAAATATATAGGGATATATACCTGGTTAGCACTAATTACCATGGAAAGGTATTATTTGCATGTTTGCACATAAATTCAGTGAGATTTTTGACACATGAAATGAAACAGAAAACTATGTAATTGTATTACCTGTATTAAAGTAAATTGATAAATTATTGTGGTATTGTATCTTCATGGATTCTTTCATTTTCAAACAGAGAAGGGTATACAAATGTACATGTACATGCATACATGTATATGTCTATCACCATTATATAATGATTATTTTGATGTACATAAAAATATTTTTGGATATTGCCAAATATTTGCATTATGATAGCTTCTTACAGCTTATAATTATGATAGGCAGCAAAAGTGACTAGCAAGGCGTTGTTTCATTTCATAAAACAAACATTACATCTAATCTTAATAGAACTTTTAAAAGTGACAAATGCAATAAGGTCTACCATTTCAACAATTGCCTATGGGAACCAGGTCATCCCTGTATTAAGCCTATGGGAATTATAGAATTCAGTAGTGAATCAGCTAATGAACAATCCAACACCCGTAAATTATAAGTTACTTCTATGGTGAGAAATTGCTTCTGAACTTTCTCACCTTTCAACCTGGAATGCAGCAATTGAAGTTCTGACTTTAAAATGTACATGATACCACAGCAAAAAGAAATGGGGAAAGGAAATTTGAAAAATGCTATCTACAGTGTACAGGAGGTAAAGATTTGAATTGATCACCAATTACTGATCACTTTCGCTGAAACGAACTTTGCGAGCAATCGAAGGAGTGTCTTCACGCTTAAAGGCAGACACCAAATCCGGAGGTGATGCTGTTGAAAAATCAAGGAGAAAATACCTCTAAGATTTTAATTTGAATATTCAGTGGTACCAGAGCAAGGCATAGTCTTACAGCAACTATTCCAATGTGTTTTTCATTAACCTGCTAGAAAAAAAAAACATACATGTAGTATCGCACAGAGTTATTACCACAGGAGAATAAAGAAACTTTCCAGCGTTGTTGGTAATGTAAACACATTGCAGATGAGATGATTAGCAATTACACTGTGCCCACACATTTTAACAGTGTGTGTGTGACACAGTATGGAACAATGTGATCACAGATAGAATCACAGTGTATAAGCAACAAAATGAGACCATAGAATTTTAACACTTTGAAAGTATTTACACTGTTTTTAAAATGTATTCACACTACTTTCATACTGTGGCACTGTTAATCTCACTTTGGTGACGGAGCTCAAACCATGTTAGCATTGCAGTGTGGCGACAAAGGGTATTTTGAAAGCTTTCATAGTGTTGGGAAAGTATTCGCAATGTGTTCACACCATTTTCACACTGTTACACACTATAACACACCCACATGTACCACACTGTGGTCACAGAGGGCATTACAGTATTTATGACTCAAAATGTGGCCACAAAGAATATTTTGCATACTGTAATAGGTTGGACAATGTGTTCACTCTACTTCCACACTGTTCTCACACTGTGGTACAGTTTTACACACTCCAAACTCCCCATGGCCAGTCCATCCTTGAAACTGTACCGAATCATTAATTTGTTTTTCACATGATTATCAAATCTCGCAAATACTGAGAAAAGTATCCTATTTCTTTTAAAGTGGCATGGGCATTATAGAGATTATCACATTAATAAAACTCCCAAGTCTTATCTAACAGAGACCTAATTTTGTAATTAAAATAATGGAAATGTGTGTTTCTTGCATCCAGACTTGTCTTATTCAAATAGAATAATATATATTTTAGGCTAAATCACCGTTTACTGCGTTGACACTCTTATTGTCAACCATCACAGTCTCCTCTTCGCCCGCTGTTTCGATCGGTTCATCCACTCCTTTGAAGGTGGTGAATTCCTCTCCTTCATCCGGTTCCGGTTCCGGTTCTGTTTCATATGTGATTATGCTCACTATATCGATCTTTGATGGAAGTTCATCCGCTTCCGCTTCCTCTTCAGCTGCGACATCACGGCCGCGCTCTACGTCCCGATCAGACGATGATGGACTACTGTCCATCTCATCTTCTTCCATGCCATGATTGGCATAAACAAAGTCCTGGTAATCATTTTCTTCGGCCTCTGAGACTCTCCTTTCTTGCATTTCCTGAGGTTCGAAATTGATGCTCCTCTTTTCTTTCTTCCTGAAACTGTATAAAGCAAGAAATACTTGTGTTACAATGCATACATGTACATGTATTATGAGATACATGTACCAGGGAGCACTGTGCTACATGAATATTAGTAAAGGCACTTGGCTCTCAAAAGAAAGGTCCCAGGTACGAGCCTTGCTCAATGGTTACGTCCTGAGACAAGGTGATTCATTCACATTTACCCCTCTCATTACCTGGGTATTGCAGAGCTCTTAGGAAAAACAATACTAATACTGTTGAGGCTACCCTCAGTTAACTAGAAATATCACTGAAGATGATGATCAATACCCCCGCCCCGTGACAACAGGCTTTCTTGACTTTTGGTCGAAAACTGAGGAAGTAGTTCGATCCGCAAGATTTTTCCCTGATTTACTGCCATAGATATGCCGTTTCCATGGCAACGCAGCTTCCGACACATCCCAAAAATATGTCTTGCACATCTTCCCACCAAGACCAATGTGTGTACCAAATTTCATGACTTTTGGTCGAAAACTGAGGAAGTAGTTCGATCCGCAAGATTTTTCCCTGATTTACTGCCATAGATATGCCATTACCATGGCAACGCAGATTCCGACTCATCCGAAAACTATGTCTTGCACATCTTCCCACCAAGACCAATGTGTGTACCAAATTTCATGACTTTCGGTCAAAAATTGAGGAAGTAGTTCGATCCGCAAGGTGTTTCCTTGATTTTCTGCCATAAATATGCCATTACCATGGCAACGCAGATTCCGACTTATCCGAAAAATATGTCTTGCACATCTTCCCACCAAGACCAATGTGTGTACCAAATTTCATGACTTTCGGTCAAAAATTGAGGAAGTAGTTCGATCCGCAAGGTGTTTCCTTGATTTTCTGCCATAAATATGCCGTTACCATGGCAACGCAGATTCCGACTCATCCGAAAAATATGTCTTGCACATCTTCCCACCAAGACCAATGTGTGTACCAAATTTCATGACTTTCGGTCAAAAACTGAGGAAGTAGTTCGATCCGCAAGGTGTTTCCTTGATTTTCTGCCATAAATATGCCGTTACCATGGCAACGCAGATTCTGACTCATCCGAAAAATATGTCTTGCACATCTTCCCACCAAGACCAATGTGTGTACCAAATTTCATGACTTTCGGTCAAAAACTGAGGAAGTAGTTCGATCCGCAAGGTGTTTCCTTGATTTTCTGCCATAAATATGCCGTTACCATGGCAACGCAGATTCCGACTCATCCGAAAAATATGTCTTGCACATCTTCCCACCAAGACCAATGTGTGTACCAAATTTCATGAGCTTTGGTCGAAAACTGAGAAAGTAGTTCGAAACGCAAGATTTGCAACAGACCGACCGATCGCCCGACCGCCCAACCGTTGACTGATTCCTATATACCCCCTTCAAACTTCGTTTGGCGGGGGTATAATAGGACCATATAGTTATTATTATTATTATTATTATTATCGTTATACAAAATATTACTGCATTTTTTTCCTTTAGCATATGCCACCCTATGTCATGCTCAGAAATTTTTGATGATACTACTTGTAAGATGAAGAAAGAGCATGTGCCGTAAAACTTTTGAGTGTTCCGATCCATGCTCTTCTTCACCATGAGTTGATTTTCAAAGGCCTAAAACAGTATCATACCCATGGTTACCAATTATAAATATTGTTACTTACTCGCAACAAGGCCAGGTACTCAGCAAGCACATAAGAAGGATGAGGAGTATACAGAGGAGTATCACCACATAGAACTGAGTCTGAGTGAGGATTGTACCCAGATAACCAACTGGTGCAGCTGAAACAAGAAAGAAAATAAATATAGTATACATACGTTCTTTAACCTCTTCTGTGCCTCCGATGAATGTTCCAGAGTTACATCTGGGTTTGTAATGCTTGTTTTATTGTTAAATTGGGCATAAAATATATTCTATGGGAATAACTTCACAATGAGGGCAAATTATTATTCTTTGTCTAAATACGTTACTCAACACACAAAGTCTCGGGCAGGATTTACCACCAATGGAACAAAAAGAATTTAATATTATATACACATTGGATAGACATTCCTACCATGATTTTTCCCAATTCAGGATCAAAATACTAAGAAGCCCCCTACTATATTTTTGGCCCAATGAAATTCCCTGATATTCCCCAAATTTGAATGATATTACTCAAATTCGCTGACTGGAAAAGAAGGGAACTCATTTTCCAGGTTATCCCTGATTCCAGGATAGCTGGAAACCATGTACAGTGTATATAAGCTGGAAAACCAATGCAATGAGACTTGAAACAAGTACATCAATGAAAATGCTTTCTTACTGGAGGGCTGCTCTGCCGTAGGGGCTACAGAAGGTGTGGGTGTGACTATTTGATCCACTGGTCTTCCAGCCATCCACCAGGTGATGTGGGGCGCGGTGAAGACCCACTGCCTCATCCCCTGTTGATCTACAATGACCGTGCCACTGCCTGACTCTTCCCATAGACCTATGCGGGAAGAGAGGAGAGGGGGAAACAGAGAGAGTGAGATGGAGAAAGAAATACACAGAGAGGAACAATAGCAGGGGAGACAAAATGAAAAAGCAGATACAGAAAGAAACATAAAGGAAGTGAGATAAGGAGAAAGAGAGAGAGAGAGAAAATACACAGGAAGGAATAACAGGAGAGATAGAAAGAAAAAGCACACACAGAAAGAATTATACAAGACATAGATGGAATGACAGGTAAAGTACAATGAAAAAGATCAAAAAGGATTATAATTTAAAAAAAAACACAGCAGAAATGACACAGAAAGAAAGAAAAACAGAGATAAAGGATGGTGGGTTTTATAGGAAAAAATATAAACATGTACCAACAAAGAGGCACGTGAAGATAGAGAAATAATTGCAGAAATATAAACAATATGGAAGGAATAGAACAATAAAAATGGAGAATGTTAATATGCAAAGTCCTTTCTGAAGTGACAGTGACGTTTGAAGTTTAAAGACATGAATTTTGCTATCATATCAGATTTTCAATATGTTAAGCCCGGCGCACACTATACGATCCGACTGCAACCCGATTTTCGAACAAATTGCAGTTTGCATTAAATATGAAAGTTAAAAAAAGTGAAATTATCTCATTTGAAGTTCGGAATAATGATACGAATACTAATACAAAATTTTGGTTAACTGCAATTCTTCTGGTCAGAGTAAAGGCCAAATCGGCTTCAAATCTTAGTCGATCGCAAGATTGGTATGACGTCACTACAATTTGGAATTGAATTCGCTTTTATTCCTACACGGGGGCTCGCAGTAGCCCGGAATTTCGATTTTAGTATTCATACTACTATTCAGAACTTTGATCACGAAGATTTTACATGTTTGAAGGTTCATATCAAATGTTATAACAACTTTTCCCAAAATCGCATCGTAGTCAGATCGTGCAGTGTGCGCCGGGCTTTAATCCTTAGAGGTTCTTAAGGAATAAAAAAGAACATCACAACAGAATTCTAAACCTGTAAGACAATTAAAGCAATATTCACAGGAGTACAACTAACCAGTTACTTCATTGTAAAAGAAGGCTGTAACAGAATCTCCTGCTTCTAACTCATTAAATACTCCGAGGGGGAAGTGTAAAAGTGATGTCCTCCATTCCTTCGACCTTATCATCTCTTCCATCAGTTACTGTCAACTCTACAGCCACAAAACTCTCCACATCCTGGAGTGCACCATTAGCATCTTCAATAACAGTGTGAGGCAGAACATCCGACTGCCCTCCAACAATCATAGCTGCACCTATCGTGATGTTCTCTGACGAGAGTTGTTCGCTTAGGACCCGAGTAATGCCAATATAGTTTTCTCCTGTACCTAAATCGAAGTGAAATGAACAAGAAATTATTGAACAGCAAATTTTCTCACTTTACATCACTGAGTGTTTTCATAAGTTCCATTACTTCAGCATATTAACCCCTTGAATACGAATTCGAATTCGAATTTTTGGAGAGAATTCAAATTTTTGGAGAGAATAATCAGATTCACTCAGACTGTCAGACAGCCGCAGTTAAAAATTTGTCATCACATTTTCTATTTCAGATTTATCGTGGTTGAGGAAACCACTCATTCGTTAGCACGCAAAATAAAGTGCAGTGGTCTATGGATGGGGAAAGCGGAAACCAATGCATGTAACACAATGAAGTGCTTCTGTATGGAGTGAATGGTGGTTTCCTCAACCACGACAATGCCAGACTTTCAGTACCAAATCTAAATGTTACATTTCTAGTGTTTTTAGAGTGATTTTTGGATATCTTCTTTCTGTCAGACTTCACAAGCTTCATCACTTCATGCTTCACGATCCCCGGCTCACCCAGGCAACATTTCATTTCCCCCACCTGTGGCCGTGGCTCGATCTGGTTTGTGCTGGTAGGCTTGTGGAAGATTTCTACCATCGCCTTCTCCTTCTTCAATCTCTCCTACCTCACCATCATCATCATCATCATCATCATCACTATTACTATAAACTGAATCACTTTCTTCACCAATTTCTATGTCCATATTGAGCTCAATTTCCTTGTCTACAATCGACATTTTGATCTCTAATGAAAAAATTGCATCACTTGAGTGTGTTTTCAAAGCATGCGGCGCGCCTAGCCAGCAGCAGCTCTCATTATCCTGAAGATGTTCATCATCGCGGTAGAATCCAATAGTAGAGAAGTATCCAGTTGTCTCGCGAAGCAGGTGAAACTTGGTAGAGGTCACAACGTTTCGTTGGCTGCTGCTGCTCAACTTTGTCAAGTGATGGAGACGCGTGTGCATGTGTAATTGGGTTTTTACAGACGTGTATCAATCAGATATGATTATTTACGTCTGGGACCGACCTTTGACGTCACCATCCGAAAGACGTGACTCAGTCTCGAACCTGGGTCCGCTGAATCAGTTTATAACTTCCACTGGTAGCTGGATTACAGGCGCACGCCACAACGCCACAACGCCCCGTCCGGGGCCGGCCGGGTGAAACTTGAAGAGCGCCGCCCTATGTCGGACAATTTACCCCGGAGTGTCGTCCCAAGTCCGCAACCATGCTATAACCTGCGTCCCCGCACCGGCGTTGTGGCGTGCGCCTGTAATCCAGCTAACAGTGGAAGTTATAAACTGATTCAGCGTGGACCCAGGTTCGAGACTGAGTCACGTCTTTCGGATGGTGACGTTAAAGGTCGGTCCCCAGACGTAAATAATCATATCTGATTGATACACGTCTGTAAAAATCCAATTACACACACACGCGTCTCCATCACTCTTCGGGTGACTACTTTAACCCTTCCAACTGTTTGCCACACCCTACATCTCTCTCATTGCAAAAATCCAATTTTACCATAACTGTACAGTCGAAACTCAGTATGTCGAGGTCCTTGGGACCATTAAAATTACCTTGTTATAGCAGGAATCTTGTTATATTAGGTTAAAAAAAACCAATAGAATATAAAGAACTGGGACGAGGAATATTACCTTGTTATATCAGGAATGTTGTACTTTATACTGAGTTTCCACTCTATAATGGATTTCATAACTGCAAAACTATCTGAAGTTTTGTGCCTTGTATTCCTAAATGGATCATCCTCACAAAAGATGTTGGCTACCCTAACTACAGAACTGGACCAAAGGTAAGGAAAGGATCTTTTAAGCACTGAAAACACATGAAAAGATATCAATTGACAATCATGAGAAAATTCTTAAACTTACTGTTATCCGTCACTTCAAAAACAGAGAATTCCCCTATTACGGCGGGGGTTACAATTTGATGTTGAAGAAGTCGAAGAGTGATGTCTGTCACAGGAAAAAAGAACAAATAAGGAAATACATCATCATGTATCATCAATACATCATTCTTCTAAACTACATGAAATTGACATAATCTCACTGTGAATTTGTGAATATTTCATCCATTAAATGTGTAAGAAGTTCCCACACATGTATTTCTACAACTGTCATTTGAAATGTGGAACAATATCTCACCCATGGATTTGCATTCGTGCAGTGTAACACAGAATATTATTTTGATTCATGCTCAAAACATACCCATTTCCATTTGAATGAATGAATGAATGAATGAGTTTATTACCAAATCACAATGATACAACATACATCTTGGTAAAAATCACAATAACTTCTTGGTAAAGGGAGCTAACAATTTAGACCTCTATATTATTTGTGCATATTATCATTGTCAAATAATTTATCAATCAGGTACAATTGTTTAATTAAACTAAATCTTCCATCATTCATAGGTAAATTCTTGACTTCTTGAACTTCTGTAACATTTACACAATTCTAAATCATAGCAAAGTAGAGATTTATCACATAATTTTGTAAAAAAGACATATATGTAAGTGTTATTCATTTAAGTTCTCCAGCCAATATTGTGCCATCTATCAAGTACATGTATAGCAGGGTTGGAAAAAACATTTTATTAAATATAAAAATGCCCTGATTGCTTTTGATTTAAATTGCAATTTATTTGATTTAAATTGACTTATTTGTTTTTTTAATTATAGCCCTAAATGTTACTTCTATAGAAAAGAAACAGATTACTTTGGGAGATCTATTATCAGACTTTATTTAGAGTACAAAACTTACAAAATTACTTATTTAAGTAGATCTCTGTTTTTTATTCAAATTGGCAATTTTTTTTTATTCAAGGCGATTTAAATTGCGATTTAAATTGAAATAATCATCTGGCCATTGAAACATTAAAAGAATTAATCACTATTACATGAAATACTCACTTTGGTCATCTGCAGGACGCCACTGAAGACCATTACTGGCATAGCCAGACTGACTTGCAACGACAGCGATTCTCCCATCTTCCGGAATCACCGCTTCAAACTTTCCTGCACCAGACTCGTCGGTGGTAACGCTGCTGCTGTTTCCACTCAGTGATCTGAAAAGCAATCTAGCGTTGGTCACAGGCATATCGTTTGTATCCACAACGATGACTGAAAGATTGGCAAGAACGGAGCCAGATGGAAGGGTGGTATCAGTCATTGGGGTTGATATTGTACCATTATATGGAGATGATGTTGTTGTATCATTCATTGGTGTTGACATGGTACCATTATCTGGAGATGATGTTGTATCATTCATTGGTGTTGATATTGTACCATTATCTGGAGATGATGTTGCTGTATCATTCATTGGTGTTGATATGGTACCATTATCTGGATATGATGATGTTGTATCAGTCATTGGTGTTGATATGGTACCATTATCTGGATATGATGATGTTGTGTCATTCATTGGTATTGATATGGTACCATTATCTGGAGATGATGATGTTGTATCAGTCATTGGTGTTGATATGGTACCATTATCTGGAGATGATGTTGTGTCATTCATTGGTATTGATATGGTACCATTATCTGGAGATGATGTTGTGTCATTCATTGGTATTGATATGGTACCATTATCTGGAGATGATGTTGTTGTATCATTCATTGGTGTTGATATTGTACCATTATCTGGAGATGATGTTGTTGTAACATTCATTGGTGTTGATATTGTACCATTATCTGGAGATGATGTTGCTGTATCATTCATTGGTGTTGATATGGTACCATTAACTGAAGATGATGTTGTTGTACTAGTCATTGGTGTTGATATGGTACCATTATCTGCAGATGATGTCGTATCATTCATTGGTGTTGATATGGTACCATTATCAGGAGATGATGATGTTGTGTCAATTATTGGTGTTGATATGGTACCATTATCTGGAGATGATGTTGTTGTATCAGTCATTTGTGTTGCTATGGTACCATTATCTGGAGATGAAGTTGTTGTATCAGTCATTGGTGTTGATATGGTACCATTATCAGGAGATGATGATGTTGTGTCAGTCATTGGTGTTGATATGGTACCATTATCTGGAGATGATGTCGTATCATTCATTGGTGTTGATATGGTACCATTATCAGGAGATGATGATGTTGTGTCAGTCATTGGTGTTGATATGGTACCATTATCCGGAGATGATGATGTTGTGTCAGTCATTGGTGTTGATATGGTACCATTATCTGGAGATGAAGTTGTTGTATCAGTCATTGGTGTTGATATGGTACCATTATCCGGAGATGATGATGTTGTGTCAGTCATTGGTGTTGATATGGAACCTGGTGTAGATGTTGTACCAGCATCTGGTGTAAATGTTGTATTAGCATCTGGTGTAGATGTTGTATTAGCATTTGGTGTAGATGGTGTAGATGTTGTATCAGCATCTGGCGTAGATGTTGTATTAGCATTTGGTGTAGATGTATTAGCATCTGGTGTAGATGTTGTAATAGCATCTGGTGTAGATGTTGTAATAGCATCTGGTGTAGATGTTGTATTAGCATCTGGTGTAGATTGTGTATTATTATCTGGTGTAGGTGTTGAGCCAGTATCATTAACCATTGACTGATCTGATGGCACTGTGATGGTTATAGGTACTACTGTTCCCAAGACGTCTCTGGTGGAGGGAGTGTCTTGCGTAGATGAAGTCACAATGAGTGGCAAAATCTCACCAGCTGCCCACCAGGATTTCAAAACTGGTGCTACAAAATTCCAGATTAGTTGGGATGAGTCGTCATCGATGGAAACTGTTCCAAAACCACCTTCAGACCACAGGCCTGCAATACATGTACATGTAGATAGAAATAAATGATTCACCATACCAAAATTTAAAATGTATTGGACATTTTTATATCACTGCTTAAATTCTTTATATGGTGAATCACTACTTATAAGTCTGTGGAATGTAGGAATTTATGAATTTTGTGATAGTAACTGAGGTCATGGTTACATTAGAGATCTCTTTGTGAGAGAAATAAGTTATACAATAGATAACAATATTGAAGGACAAGGATTAGACATACATGTATATATTCAGATATTCTGTCTTGTCTCCAATACGCGTAGTTAAACAAAGTGGATGGTATAATGGGTACATATGTTTAAATGTAGGAAGGCTTTATAAACAATGGATATGCAAGGTAACAAGTTACGTCATCATTGCTCAGTTCAGAAAAAATGTGTAATGTGAATAACCTGAAAACAGATGCACGAGAAAACAGACTTGTTTGCAGGCATATGCCTGATAAGAATAATAATAATAATATTAGTTACTCTACTTTTGGGAAATATTAAATATATTGCCCTATAATCATATTGCCCTCATCTTTGACTCAGGGCAACATGATTCTGTGGTGGGCCATATATTGTAATATCCCCCTGAAGGCCATCCAATATTATATAATCATGTCCCAGGGATCATATTGCATAATTTGGCATTAATTGTTACCAATAAAAGAAACATGCATGTACATGTAAGTTCGAATAACAGAGGATATATTCAGTTACTCTATCAGGAGATATTTTTTTGAGGGTTTTATTTTTGCAAATTTTTAAAACTGTTGTAGGGCCAGAAATTTAGCAACATGCAATAATGCAGTTGACAATGCATGTCTGAACATGAATTGTAAGAAGCCCGAGTTAATTATTACAAATAAATGACAACTCAAGAAATGTATGTGTCCCTGTCATCTATATATTGGCTTAATATTGGCTTATACAAGTATCTCCAAAGGAATATGTCCTACCTGTGCTTTCATTGAAGTAAAATGCAGTGAGATTATCACCATCTTCTAAACCATCTCTACTGTCAATGGGAAGATTGACTTCAACATCGCTGATGCCATCCACTTCCATTCCAGAACTATCCAGCACAGAAAAATACAATGCCACGCGCTGCTGGATGTCACGTATGTCACCATTCTCATCAACGGTAACAGATTGGGGGATTGTCCGGGCGCCACCTGAAGCCAGTGTATAGGCAGCAGATACACCATCGGATACGATATCAGATGCAAACTGAGCTGACAAAAGAGCTGTTGGAATACACAAAAAAGACAATGGAGAAATAAAGTAAGAGCTCATGAATTGTGATTATGAGAGAATGTTTCATAAATTCCTTATCTAGGTCACTGGCAGTACAGATTTATGTTTTTATTAGTATTGCTTTAAAATATCAATATTGTACTACTTGAAGACTCTGTCTGCACAGAGCCTTACCTTCATAATCAATAGATTCATCGGGATGTATGAAAACGTGTAAATATGCCTTAAGTCCTCTTCAAGAGTCACAATCTGGTGGATATGTATAAACCTGACTAAAGATCAACTGGTAAGAGTTAGATTCCAAGCAAACGTATATCCAAAAGACATTAGTCTACAGTTGTTACTCTCAACCCAGATTTAGCATGTATAAGCCCGGCCAGGAGCATGGAAAGAAGAAATTCATTGAATGCTTTCAGCCAGTACTTCACACAAGCACATTGAGCATCCCTTGGGGTGGATGTATGTGAATCATAAATGAAAGTTATCCACTGTCATCAACAAAGAATTTTCAGTCCTAATACATCATCAAAGTTTTCTTTCAATACTAACCATCTGATGAACATCTCACTCCAGCATCCATGTTATGGCCACAATTGGTTGTTCCTACCCCAGGATGAGGACAGTCAAAAATGGTTGATTCGTTTCCAAGACACTGGAGATCATCCAGGAGCACACGGCCAGAGCCTTGGCCAAAGATCGCATTGGTAACCGCACCTACTGCTGCTGCATAGCCAAGACTCCTGCAGACAACCTGAGCATCCAAGATGTCCCAACTGTCATCACAGATTGTTCCCCATTCACCATCATAGAAGACCTCCACGGTCCCCTCCTCAACCCGGGTTCCCCCTATGAGGCGTATCCCTGGATCTGGAAGGAACCAACACATGCAATCAAAGGAAGTCACACCCTTCAAGTATGTTAACTCACAGAGAGCGCTTAGAAGACAATTAAGAAAAATCATCATTCATCCTTCACAACTCATTGACTGAACTTTCCACTGAGACAAAAATGAATTTTATCCAATTGTAACACTTTTCTATAAATAATGAAACTTGTTTTATAGGTCCAATGTAAATCATAAATTTAAAATCGTAAATACCAGTATGTTCGAATGCCAAGTAACTGCGTATAGTATGTTATGAAACTAACCAGTTCCTTATACCAAAATATGTCTATATTGTACATCAATTTTTTTTATCTATTTGACATAAATTTTGTAAATTATCAAATCAAATCCATTTTTCATGCCATGCGATTCCACACAATTCCACACAATTCCACACAAATTACTGAAAATGACAGGAATACCCACAATTATCTACTGAATATACAATGAACCAGATGTGAAAAATATTACCTGCCAAAGGAGTTGTAAAAACACCATTGTTGTTGACAAAATCTGCAGTCTGCAATTCCATTAGATACATTGTTCGATCTGTAGAACATGATACAAAAATGTTTATTCTTTCATAAATAGTAGAAATACAAAGCTTCAGAAACATATCATCTGTCGATGATATTTCAGCTAAAATTCCAAAGGGTTGCAAGTATGATATATATCTAAATATTTTCCATCTCACTGAGAGTTTGTGCAGCCTTTTCTCTGCCTATCATATTATCACTCCACTTATTATACTGGGTTTGAGCACATGTGCTCTTTGAAAATGATGAGTGATGAGGTATCTTTGATGAGTATTTGTATTTTTAGTGACAATAGTTTTTAGATGTATAAAGCCATTGCCAGACATATGTAAATTATTACAATATTAGTAATAAATATCGTCAATAAAATGATCTGTTACGTAGCTCAGCGAAACCCAATGGAACTTAAAGACACGGGGAAAGACACAAAGAGCAAAATTGCTAATTTCATCTGTGCATCTAAAATCACATTCAGACTTATCTCAATAAAAGTTTTCATATTATTTTGCCTTAATATGTTCATAGAGATAAATACTCATTCTACATCCTAATATTTTGGTTCTGCCACTATAGAATAAAATTATGATTTTAAATAATTTTGTCATATTATGCATCTTTTCCGCATTCTTAAGCGCCATTACGTTTCCCTACACTACCTTATTCCACACCCTAAACGTACTTCCCCATCCATTCATATTTCTCATATGAATTTTGTCTTAGTCTCTATGATATAATATTTTAGTCACAATGAATTGGACTACATAACAGAACAGAACATGTAGTGTTCAGGATTTGTCCATATGTATTGTAATACCAACATAGGCCATTAATATTTTTTCTAAAATGTGGAACTGATATATATAACAATTAACATGAGCCAATAACAGATGTACAGTTGGGAAAAAAAGAGAACAGTGCAAGTTGTGACTTACAGATTTTGTTCATGGACTGACCTTCACCCATAAGATAACCTCTATTTGCTACAATAGTTTTTGACTTATATATTTTTAACATATCAAATATGTTAGATTGATAATCACAAATTCAAGCAGCTAAATCACAGAAAAGAGGATTTTTTTTCATTGAAATTTCAGCTTTGAAAAATAAATTTTTGAGAACTTACTGGTGTCTTCTCCATCTTGCCACTGGAAGCCATTAGAAGCAAATCCATCTTTGGTGACAATTACTCCCAGACGACCATCTGAAGGAAGGTTGAACTCCATCTCAAATGTAGATTCATTCCCAGTGTTCACTTCAGCAAGTATGTTGTCCCTCTCAACCACCCGCACATTGCTGTTAGTAAGTGGTGAGTTGTTGTTGTCAGAGATTGATAGCTTCAGATTAGCATCAACATATTGTGGAGGAAGAGTAACAGGTGTTGAATCTGTGCCATTTACAGGTGTAGAATCTGTTCCGTTTAGAGGTGTAGAATCTGTCCCATTTGCAGGCGTGGAATCTGTTCCATTTACAGGTGTAGAATCTGTTCCGTTTACAGGTGTAGAATCTGTCCCATTTGCAGGCGTGGAATCTGTTCCATTTACAGGTGTAGAATCTGTGCCATTTACAGGTGTAGAATCTGTGCTATTTACAGGTGTAGAATCTGTCCCGTTTACAGGTGTAGAATCTGTCCCATTTGCAGGTGTGGAATCTGTTCCATTTACAGGTGTAGAATCTGTGCCATTTACAGGTGTAGAATCTGTTCCGTTTACAGGTGTTGAATCTGTGCCATTTACAGGTGTAGAATCTGTTCCATTTACAGGTGTAGAATCTGTGCCATTTACCAGTGTAGAATCTGTTCCATTTACAGGTGTTGAATCTGTGCCATTTGCAGGTGTTGAATCTGTTCCATTTACAGGTGTAGAATCTGTGCCATTTACAGGTGTAGAATCTGTTCCGTTTACAGGTGTAGAATCTGTTCCGTTTACAGGTGTAGAATCTGTGCCATTTGCAGGTGTGGAATCTATTCCATTTACAGGTGTAGAATCTGTGCCATTTACAGGTGTAGAATCTGTTCCGTTTACAGGTGTAGAATCTGTTGCAATTACAGGGGTTGAATCTGTGCCATTTACAGGTGTGGAATCTGTGCCATTTACAGGTGTAGAATCTGTTGCATTTACAGGGGTTGAATCTGTGCCATTTACAGGTGTGGAATCTGTGCCATTTACAGGTGTAGAATCTGTGCCATTTACAGGTGTAGAATCTGTTCTGTTTACAGGTGTAGAATCTGTGCCATTTGCAGGTGTGGAATCTGTTCCATTTACAGGTGTAGAATCTGTGCCATTTACAGGTGTAGAATCTGTGCCATTTACAGGTATAGAATCTGTTCCATTTACAGGTGTTGAATCTGTGCCATTTACAGGTGTGGGATCTGTTCCATTTACAGGTGTGGAATCTGTTCCATTTACAGGTGTGGAATCTGTGCCATTTACAGGTGTAGAATCTGTTGCATTTACAGGGGTTGAATCTGTGCCATTTACAGGTGTAGAATCTGTGCCATTTACAGGTGTAGAATCTGTGCCATTTACAGGTATAGAATCTGTTCCATTTACAGGTGTTGAATCTGTGCCATTT
The DNA here is from genome assembly GCA_025617745.1 of Heliocidaris erythrogramma. Lineage (NCBI taxonomy): Eukaryota > Metazoa > Echinodermata > Echinoidea > Camarodonta > Echinometridae > Heliocidaris > Heliocidaris erythrogramma. The sequence goes on from CM046870.1 coordinate 23,558,957, forward strand.
ACAGGTGTGGGATCTGTTCCATTTACAGGTGTGGGATCTGTTCCATTTACAGGTGTGGAATCTGTTCCATTTACAGGTGTAGAATCTGTGCCATTTACAGGTGTAGAATCTGTGCCATTTACAGGTGTAGAATCTGTGCCATTTACAGGTGTAGAATCTGTTCTGTTTACAGGTGTAGAATCTGTGCCATTTGCAGGTGTGGAATCTGTTCCATTTACAGGTGTAGAATCTGTGCCATTTACAGGTATAGAATCTGTTCCATTTACAGGTGTTGAATCTGTGCCATTTACAGGTGTGGGATCTGTTCCATTTACAGGTGTTGAATTTGTGCCATTTACAGGTGTAGAATCTGTTCCATTTACAGGTGTAGAATCTGTGCCATTTACAGGTATAGAATCTGTTCCATTTACAGGGGTTGAATCTGTGCCATTTGCAGGTGTGGAATCTGTTCCATTTACAGGTGTAGAATCTGTGCCATTTACAGGTGTAGAATCTGTTCCGTTTACAGGTGTTGAATCTGTGCCATTTACAGGTGTTGAATTTGTGCCATTTACAAATGTTGAATCTGTTCCATTTGCAGGCGTGGAATCTGTTCCATTAACAGGTGTTGGAGTTGTGCTAGTCATAGCTGATGGTGTTGTGGCAATTGTTGTACCGTTTCCTCTTGGAGGTGGTGGTGGTGGTGGTGTCGGTGGTGGTGGCGGGGGTGGCGGGGGAGGTGTGGTAGGTGTAGTGGATCTGGTTGCTGCCAAAATCCATGACTTAGGATTCTGTACAACAGCTCTCCATGTCAGGCTTGAGTTAGGGCCAGAAATTACAGACCCATATCCATCTTCTTCCCAAAGGCCTGTATACCACAAAAATAACAGGAAAAGAAATGCATGGAAAATGAGATTTTTAAAAATTAATTCTTAAATATCATCTTAGCAGTCAAATCAACATGACCATTATCATATTTTGAAAAGGATATGACTTGATAAGTGTAAAATATATGAAGGCTTCAAATGAACAAAGAGGCAAAGAGAATGTTCAGTACAAATCATGAGATGTACAAATAAATATGTTCATCTATCCCTGAAAAATGTACATGTACATGCTGAAGGCTTGAACATATCATTAGGGTTTCGAACTTGCTCCTTCCATACCAATTAAAAACTTGAAATGAATTCTGTCATACCTGTATCTTCATTAAACTGGAATGCTGTCAGGTTATCCCCAACATCTAAACCATTTATTCCATCAAGTGGTATGCTGAGCACAACGTCCCTGATGTCGGCCATGATGGTATCATTATCCACTGAAAAGTAGACAGCAGCCCATGGTTGAATTTCCACCAGATCACCAAGATCATCTTCAGTCACAGCCTCTGGCACTGTCCTTGAATCTCCAGATGCAAGGGCAAAGCTTGCAGAAAGGTTGCCAGGTGATGTGGTTCGGCTGATCGAGAATTGGGCTGAGGCTGAGAAATAAACATTTTTTAATAAAAAACTGTATTATCATAGAGAGATTCATGTAAATTAATAAAGCAAATTTTGTTCAATTAACAAAATCACAAGTTCATGCTCCTTCAGGGCAATTCTAAGGTAAGTCTATTTTGTACAGTATGTTAGTATACATGTACATGGTGATTATATTAATGTGATATTTGATAACATTAAAATAACTTGGATCATACCAAAACATGAAGGAAAATTATACTATAAGGGAAATAATTATGTAGATTATTCAATAACTGGTAACATGTGGGACATGAAATGACCAAATCTCTTGGACATGCCCTTAAATAATCCGCAACAAGAATAGTGACAGATTTTTGTATATTACACAGAGTGCATGCCATGTGTGATACTTTTAAACAGACCTGTAGTAAACTTACCATCTTCTGTGAGTCTTGCAAGGAAGCCATCACTAAAGTTTAGCACCTGGATGCTATCCAATCCCATAAGGTGTATGGTAAGGTCTAACATAAGAGGGAAATAGAATCATGGTAAAACTTGAAATCACATCAATTTTGAGAATTCGGGCCAGTCAATTCTTGATTAACATCAATGGAATCTACTTTCAAACTTATAGGTACCCAAGGATGAATAATATTAGTTCCTGATTTATAGAAATCACTATCACAGAAATCAAAATTTTTTGACACCATATCTTTACAATCTTTTTTTTTTTAATTCAGATCTCAGGAGAGCTCCATCAAATTAATGGCTTCCTCTTCTTTAAAGTTGCAATGTCGAAATATAACAGGAGACTCTAAAATCATTGCTTCTTCTGCCCATTAGTTTGTCATATGAATATATCTATTTCAAAACGTGTTTTTCTAGAGTGCTGAAAAATGCATTATCAAAGACACAATTTCTCTTCTACTGATGTACATATTTTTCACAGTTAAGGCCTAAGCTGCCATTACTAATATGTTCTTTAATAATATAAGACTAAAGGGTAAAAAATGGCTAAAACAGCTTAACAAATGCCAGTTCATAATTGGATGACATTTTGGGGAACTTTTGAGGTGTCAAAACAAAATGTAAACCATTAATTGTTGATTTATCTTACTAGTTTCTTCTCCATCTTGCCACTGGAAGCCGTTAGAAGCAAACCCATCTTTGGTGACAATTACTCCAAGACGACCATCTGAAGGAAGGTTGAACTCCATCTCAAATGTAGATTCATTCCCAGTGTTCACTTCAGCAAGGATGTTGTCCCTCTCAACCACCCGCACATTGCTGTTAGTAAGTGGAGTGTTGTTGTTGTCATAGATTGAAAGCATTAGATCTGCAACAACATAGCTCGCAGTTGTGGTTGTTTCGGTAGCTTTAGTTGCTGTGGAATTTGTGCTGATTACTGAATCTGTCACATCAGTAGCCGTTTCTGTGACTTCCTCTGTCACCAACTCTGTTTCTTCGATAATATCTGTGCCAATTTCGGTAACTTCATCTGTAATCATTTCAAAGTCAGTGACAAGCTCAGTTCCGAATTCACTAACAGACTCTGTTTCTTCCACGAGCTCAGTCACAATCTCTGTCATATTTGTGACAAACACTGTAGTAGTATCTGTAGGAGTTGTGGTGGCATTGGTTGTAGTGTTGCCCACTGAAAGTGTTGTTGTTACAGTTGTAAGGTTGCCTATTGAAGGTGTTGTGGCATTGGTTGTATTGCTGCCCACTGACAGTGTTGTCGCAACAGTAGAAAGGTTGCCTGTTGAAGGTGTTGTGGCATTGGTTGTAGTGTTGCCCACTGAAAGTGTTGTTGCGACAGTAGTAAGATTACTTGAAGGTGTTGTGGCATTGGTTGTAGTGTTTCCTGTTGGAGGGGGTGGTGGGGGAGGTGTGGTAGGTGTATTGGATCTGGTTGCTGCCAAAATCCATGACTTCGGATTCTGTACAACAGCTCTCCATGTCAGGCTTGAGTTAGGGCCAGAAATTACAGACCCATATCCATCTTCTTCCCAAAGACCTGTATACCACAAAAATAACAGGAAAAGAAATGCATGGAAAGTCAGCTTTTTGGGGTTTAATTTTTAAATATCATATTAGCTGCCAAATCGAGATGACCTTTATCGTATTTTTAAAAATAATATTACTTGTAAAATATATGAAGGTTTTAAATGAACATTGAGGAAAAGAGAATGTTCAGCTCAAATCATGAGACGTACAAAGAAATACATTCATCTATTCATGGAAAATTTGGAGAAAAATATATGTCAAGAGCATGTGCATGCTGAAGGTTTGAATGTATAATTAGGAGTTGGAACTTGCTCCTTCCATCAGTTAAAAACATACCTGTATCTTCATTAAACTGGAATGCTGTCAGGTTATCCCCAATATCTAAACCATTTATTCCATCAAGTGTAATGTTGAGTACAACATCCCTAATGTTGGCCTTTTCAGTATCATTGTCCACTGAAAAGTAGACAGCAGTCCGTGGTTGAATTTCCACCAGATCACCAAGATCATCTTCAGTCACAGCCTCTGGTACTGTCCTGGAATCTCCAGATGCAAGGGCAAAGCTTGCAGAAAGGTTGCCGGGCAATGGAGGGCCGTTGATCGAGAATTGGGCAGAGGCTGCATTTAACCAGTAAGAAATTAAGCAATTTTTAACAACAAATACTTTCAAACAAAGGTTCATGCAAATCTATTGAGAATTATAAAAAAATCACATGATCATATTCCTTCAATGAATTCATTATGATAATAAATTTTTTTGTAAATATTGCCTACTTAGAGCCAGAAAGGCCTTAACTATTTAAAAAACATATATGTGTTAATACTGTTCTGGGCAATTCCATGGGAAGGTAGACATGACACTAAAATTTCAAGTTTATCACATTGCAAAGAAATCATTTATTATGATTTACCCATATGTTGAAATTAAAGAAACAAAAAGAATTACATCAATTGGTTCAATATTTTCCGAGATACAGCTACAAACATTGCAGAGATTTTTAGTTGTCCAAACTGCTAAAATGTATGTGCTTAACTTAGTTTGTATTTCTTCAATGGAAAAAAATATTGCTAACACTTCTATTAATTCAATTTAGACAAGCAAACTGGGTCTACTCCTGTCCCTAAGAGGAAATTTCTACACTACCTTCCAAAATGTTTCAGCATCACATAAAAGTTACCCACTTGAGCCATGTAACGCGAGTTACCATAACAATAATTGTTCTACATGTAGATGTCTTCATTTTACTATCTGCAAAATTGTGCATCTGAGAGTGACAACAGAATAGTTGTACGCCATCAATTTGAGCCAGGCTTTTTAATGGACATAATGTAACACGATTTACCAATATATATGCTTCCTGCATTTTACCAGTTCATTATTTCTCAACCTTTATATTGTTAATTTATAAGTCATAACCTACTATCAATTCAAGGTTGGAAAAGTTTTATCAAGATTGTCTAGTATGAGGAGACTTTGCCAAAAGAGGCCCTCATAGAATTGACCATGTCCTTTTTCTGTAAAGCAAGTTACCAAAATTAAATGACTCAAGAATCTCAATATGTTTGTCCTCTGTATTTTTTTTAAAATTTGATTAGTTGGTCTATGTCTACCCTACCCATGGTAGAAAGGTAACTTGTAGATCATAACAATTACAAAGATACACTATGAACACGATGACAAAGAGAGCGGACAAAATATACAGCTCCTCATTGTACCCTCCACAATTGCTCTGGTAGACAAAAGAACATCCCTTCATTGTTGTTATGTAAAATAAGTAGAACAGCTGAATATGCATGTGACACCAGTCCTGTTCTACATATTTTTACATAATAGCAATGTTCTTTTTTCTACCAGAACCAGTGTGGAAGGTACAATGAGGAGCTGTATATTTTGTCCGCTTCTTTGTTCGCCATGTTCATAGTGATATGGGCACATTATTCTGTAAATGTACCCATTATTTGTAAGGCAAGTTACCGTGGAATTGCCCTTCTGGATCTCAACAGATAAATTATACAGACAGCATGCCACTTGTAATACTCTCACACAGACCTTGAGTAAACTTACCATCTTCTGTGAGTCTTGCAAGGAAGCCATCATCAAAGTTTAGCACCTGGACACTATCCAATCCCATAAGGTGTATGGTAAGATCTAACATAAGAGGGGAAATAGAATTCATTGTATCACATTGAATTTGAGATTTCAGGCCAGACTGTTTGTTAAACATCTATGAACATCCAGATAAATTGGGGGGTTTCCAAATTAATATATCTATCCATCCTTAATATATTCATTCAGACTGACAGGTGTACAGGTGATAACAGTCCACAGTAACTATCATAGAAATTTAATGACGTGGATGAATATGCACACACATAAGTGTTTGGAAGGACCAGAGACATACAATGTCCACATCATATTGCTGACTTATGCTGGTTTCATACAATGGGGCTTTAAAGAGTGAAAAAATTAAAAAAAGACCTATGCGCCCATTAATTTGTCATAAGGAAATATATGTATTTTTCTAATATTTCTATGGAGCTGAAAGCTACAATTTCAGAGATAGCTGGCCTACCTAATATTCTATTGACATATATTTTCATAGTTAAGACCCATAGGCCCGAATTCACAAAGGAGGTTTAAACCATGGGTAGGTTAAACCTCCGTAAGCGTAAATAACCACACATTTCCAATGCGTGCTCTCAAAGGAAATATGTGACCCGACGCCTCAAAACCTACAATAAGTCGCCAAAATTATTATTTTTGTTTTATACATTTTCTGAAAGTACAGATTCTCAGCTTTCCAATGGTATATCACTTGTCTAGTTTACTCAATGATAAAACCTTTAAATATCACATTTAGAATCAGTATGTAACCAGCAATCAATAACTCCTATTCAGAGAAAATGGCCATTTAAGTTCGGAACAAAAGAGTGCTAAACCTTCGCTCTCTGTGTGCGACCAAGTAAAACTGGGTATTCAAATGGCCATAGCAACCCGTATTTATGAAGGGATTATTAGACTAGGCTGAATTTTGGCACCCTGCTCAAGGAGGACCTATTCATTACTCACTCCAAAAATCAATTTAATACCTTTAGAGGTAAAGTAGTAATTTGGCATTAAATGAAAGTATTACAAAAGCTCTCCAAACATTCATTAGCTGGACAGGTGAAAAAAAGGAGTCATTTTAAAATGCCCCCAAAACATATTTCTATGTCGAATTACGACTCACAAACTTGAGACATGATAGAATGATAATGAAACTACCCATTTCTAACAAAAACAGAAAATCAACTGATTCAAGCAAATGTACTATTTTGGGCTGTTTGCTACGTTGTGGTCCGTGCGACTTATTGTAGGTTTTGAGGCGGCGGGTCACATATATGATTGGATCGGATTCCGTGCGCACATACGCTTAAAAACCCCAGGAGGGGGTTTAAACCATGGTTTAAACCAAACCTCCTTTGTGAATACGGGCCATAATGTCTGTAACTATGTTCCAAACATGAAGGAGTAGGTTAAAGAAAGGTTAAGCAAAAGCCACGTAATAAGTGAAACAAAACTGTCTGGAGCTTTTTTGTGTTGGCAGCGGATGTAAACCAATTATATTTTTGTTTATTTTATCTTACTGGTTTCTTCTCCATCTTGCCACTGGAAGCCATTAGAAGCAAATCCATCTTTGGTGACAATTACTCCAAGACGACCATCTGAAGGAAGGTTGAACTCCATCTCAAATGTAGATTCATTCCCAGTGTTCACTTCAGCAAGGATGTTGTCCCTCTCAACCACCCGCACATTGCTGTTAGTAAGTGGAGTGTTGTTGTTGTTGTCATAGATTGAAAGCATTAGATCTGCAACAACATAGCTTGCAGTTGTGGTTGTTTGGGTAGCATTAGTTGCTGTGGAAGTTGAGCTGCTTTCTGAATCAGTAGCCGTTTCTGTGGCTTCTTCTGTCACCAACTCTGTTTCTTCAATAATATCTGTGCCAATTTCGGTAACTTCATCTGTAATCATTTCAGAGTCAGTGACAAGCTCAGTTCCGAATTCACTAACAGACTCTGTTTCTTCTACAAGCTCAGTCACAATTTCTGTCATATCTGTGACAAACACTGTAGTAGTATCTGTAGGAGTTGTGGTGGCATTGGTTGTAGTGTTGGCCATCGAAAGTGTTGTGGCCATAGTAGTAAAGTTGCCTGCTGAAGGTGGTGTTGCATTGGTAGTAGAATTGCCTGTGGGAGGAGGAGGTGGAGGTGGGGTTGGGGGAGGTGGTGGTGGAGGAGTGGTAGGTGGGGTGGACTTTGTTGCTGCCATAATCCATGAGTTGGGATTCCTTGCAAGGTACCTCCATGCAAGACTTGAGTTTGAATCGGTGACAACAGAACCATAGCCATCTTCTACCCATATACCTAAATGATAAAATGGAAGAAAATATGCTCTGAATTTAAAAATTAAATTATATTACATTACACTACATCTACAGAAGTTCTCACACCAAACTGGGAAAGGTAGATAATTACATTTTCCCAGTCAATACAAAATAGGTTCCCATTTCATTCTTTCACATCACTGTATATTGCATAAATGAAACTGTAGGGTCACGCTACATATCCATCTAATTCATGATGTTCTAAGCCATCACTGTATTTACAAAATGTAGCATTTCTTTTCATCATTCTGATATAACACATGCATAAGCACCTTTAATTGGGTAAGATATATTCTATTAAGTCTGCCACTATTCAGTTTTATGTGGAACTTAATTTTATTTAATCTTTAAAGTGTATGCACTGCACAAAGCCTATAATTACTATACACATCTTCTTGCTTTGAAACGGGATCATAAATATACCAGTAAATTGGATAGGTATTTTGTTCACATCTCACCAGTATCTTCGTTGAAAATATAAGCTGTTATGTTATCTCCAGCTTGGTATCCACCTCCACTGGGGAGCGGAAGAAGAAATTCCACATCGACAAGGTCCAAAACTTCCCCGTCATCTGTGCTCAAGGCAACATCAATTGCTGCGAGTGGTTCCCTGTTCTCAAGTTCCCCATCCACACCTTCAACAACAGTTTGAGGAAGGTAGGAGGACTGTCCAAGACTAGTTGCATAGCCTATTCGACCAGCATCATTTTCAGGAACCTGTGTTGCAGCAAATCTTACTGCAACTGAGAATTAAGAAGATATACAACAGAAAAGATTTAAATATCATAGTTTTAAGGGACCTGTGCTGCTGCAAATCTGATTCCACAAGAAGAATAATAAGATATACATCAAAACAGATTAAGAATATCATGCATTATCCATTATTTCTCTCCTGTTTAACTAAATTAAGCAAAGTACTTCTCTATTGTCACTAAATTATTAGGCTAAATCACATTTGACTGTTACTCAAACAGAACAGAGTTTCCTACTATTTTTATCTACTACCTTTACTTGAAAAATAAGGGCTCTGCAGTTAACTCTCTACAACTTTTCTAAACTACAGCATCAAATGGGGTGTTGCAAGAAAGTTGCAATCAATTGCAAATCCCCCATTTGCAATCGATTGCAAATATGATACATGTATTTTAAATGGAACTTGCAATCAATTGCAAGACTTGCGACTGATTTGGGGGATTTGCAACTTTCTTGCAACACCCCCTAAGTATCGCAGGTGTCCCAAAGGATTTTACTGATGCACACCTAACTAAATAACAGGTAGAGATTATATAACAAAATATGAGATTTTGTTCATCAACAGTCCACATATTAAAGTATATAATCACATGTATATATGCAAATATACTAAATATGGATAAAATAGATTTCATGCTAAGGATTGTACATTGCATTGTAAGACAGAGATTTTCAAAATGTATTTAAATGTACTTAATGTGGGCATTCACACTTGTTCAATTTATTTATTCCTATTCTTATAACTAAGCCTAGCAATAAAGGAATAAAGTGGTACAAAATGTTTCATTTGTGTGTGTAAGGTTTATGTGCAATTTCATAATTTGCAGGTATAGTAGGAGCTAGATGTATAAACCCTGTACCATAGTCATAAATACCATGTATAAAGTCATAGAAGATTCCAGCTGACATAACTATCTTATAAATTAAGGTGATGGCATACCTCCATCCTCAGTCAGTAGAGAAGCACTCCCATTACGTATCATCAGTGGTACTATTGTTCGTTCCACCAAATCCAAAGATCGATCTGTGAAGAAATTGATGTAAATGAAAAATTAAAATAATAATAATAAGTCTTGTTTACTCAGGACTGCCTCTACAGTACTAACTACTTTTCTCACTGAGGGCCCTGCAATCATATCATTACCCCTGCTTTAGGACAGAAACTGTAGTGCTATTGGTGCATTCAAGGAATGAATCCTACCACAATGATATAAGAGAACATTTTCTTTTAAACGGGGAAAGAGAAGCAAAAAGGTAAGGTGTGAAATTTCATACTGAAGTATGAAATATGAGTATTTTACTTAGTTTTCTGCTGAGATTCTACTTAAGCAACTTTGGTATTCATTGGAATCTTTTGGCTAAATATTTTACCCGAAGTATAAGAAAGCTCACTAGCAGACTTAAGCTATTTACTTGAGTGGCAGGTGTGTGAATACATATTCGGAGCAGTATGTATAACCTACGCATACGAAGCAAAATATATACAGAGTTATTGCACATTAGTTTAGACTGGCTGTGTGACGTCACAAGGCTATCAGTAAGTATTTTGCCGCAAAGTACGCTTGCTAAAGTAAAGTACTTGGATTCGATCTGAATACGTCTTAAGCCAGTTTACTTAGTTCAGCCAAATGCTTAGTAATTTACTTACTTGAATACAGGCCCAGTTTTACACTCACTTGTATCATCTCCATACTGCCATTGGAATCCATTAGGTGCAAATAAATCCTTTGTAACCACAATGCCGAGCCGGCCATCAGCTGGTATGGTTTCATTAATCAAAACCACATTTGAATCAAAACCTGTGTTGCGCAAAGAGGTTTGTCGATCCAGCCCTATCACTAGGACATCAGTATCAAAGAGAGGTGCTCCATATACGTCATATGTGGAAATGCTCAAGTCAGCTTGTATAAGGTCCGCAGGAGTGGCAGTCGTGTTACTTGATGGAGTGGATGAACTGGTTGGTGAATACGTTGGAGGAGTCGATACATCAGTTACACCTGTGTCAGTCTCATCAGTCGAGATCTCATCAGTGACAAGTGTTGTATACTCATAGTCAGTGACGAGCTCAGTGTAATCTGTGATATCATCCGTGATATCATCCGTGATGAGTTCAGTAACAATTTCAGTGTAATCTGTTTCACCATCAGTGACAAGTTCAGTGTAATCTGTGAAATAATCCGTGACCATTTCTGTGCCTGTTTCACCATCAGAGGTGGCTTCTGTGCCTGTTGTACCATTGGTAGAGGCTTCTGTGTCGGTTGTACCATTGGTGGTGGCTTCTGTGACTGTTGTACCATCAGTGGTGGATTCTGTGCCTGTTGTACCATCAGTAGTGGCTTCTGTGACTGTTGTACCATTGGTGGTGGCTTCCGTGCCTGCCGTACCATCAGTGGTGGATGGAGTGGATGAACTGATTGGTGGATCAGTTGAAGGAGTTGATACATCAGTTACACCTGTGTCTGTCTCATCGGTCGAGATTTCATCAGTAACAAATGTTGTATACTCATCGTCAGTGATGAGTTCAGTGTAATCTTTTACATCATCAGTGATGAGCTCGGTAACAAGTTCAGTGTAATCTGTGACATAATCAGTGACAATTTCTGTGAAGTCAGTACCATCAGTGGTGGATTCTGAGCCTGTTGTATCATCAGTGGTGGTTTCTGTTCCTGTTGAACCATCAGTGGTGGTTTCTGTACCTGTTGTAAAATCAGTGGTGGGTTCTGTGCCTGTTGTACCATTGGTGGTGGCTTCTGTGCCTGTTGTACCATTGGTGGTGGCTTCTGTGCCTGTCGTACCATCAGTGGTGGATGGAGTGGATGAACTGATTGGTGAATCAGTTGAAGGAGTTGATACATCAGTTACACCTGTGTCTGTCTCATCGGTCGAGATTTCATCAGTAACAAATGTTGTATACTCATCGTCAGTGGTGAGTTCAGTGTAATCTGTTACATCATCAGTGATGAGTTCAGTAACAAGTTCAGTGTAATCTGTGACATAATCAGTGACAATTTCTGTGAAGTCAGTACCATCAATGGTGGATTCTGTACCTGTTGTACCATCAGTGGTGGTTTCTGTACCTGTTGTACCATTAGTGGTGGTTTCCGTTCCTGTTGTACCATCAGTGGTGTTTTCTGTGCCTGTTGTACCATCAGTAGTGGTTTCCATGCCTGTTGTACCATCAGCGGTGGTTTCTGTGCCTGTTGTACCATTAGTATTACCTTCAGTGCTTATAACAGTGGCTGATGCTGTTGTAGGGGAACTTGGTGGTGTTGATGTGGCAGCCATAAGCCAGGAATATGGCATCTCTGCAATGTATCTCCACACCAGATTGGAGTTGTTGTCCTCAATGACTTGCCCCTGACCCTCCTTTAGCCATAAACCTGCAGTGCACAGAAATATAATAGCAGAATAGTAATATACCTCAGTAATCATGCAGATGTAAATGATACAATTTTATATATTCTGCAGTTTAGGAGTTAAATAAAAACAAGTGCAACATCAATACCACTCAGTGAAGCCAGAATTTCATGTTTTAGAGTCGATTGCAATGTTTCTTTTGTTTCGCTAGTGTTGGATCCACAGGTAAAATTAATACCAGAAAGAATATGTATACCATATTTCATCTAGTATATACATTTATAAATATGTTTGCACTGCTGCTCATTTAACATGGACAAGTGCATCTAACAAGTGCAAAATATAAAGATGAAAGGGTAAGTTTCTTTGATAACATTCAAGAAAGAAGCATACCTGTTTCTTCACTGAACACATAAGCAGTGATGTTATCCCTTATGCTGAATCCACTATCCCAAGAGATGGGTAGGGTAAAGACCACATCCTGTATCCCAATCTCCTCTCTAGTGCCATTCTCCAGAAGGGCCAAGTCCATGGCTGAGACTGGATAGATGGTCATGATGTCACCATAGCCATCCTCAGTCACACCCTGAGGGAGATAAGATGCTGGTCCATCGCTCGTAGCATAACCGATACTCTCCGGGAGTGATTGGGAAAGATTAATATTAAAGCTTGCAGTGGCTGTTGATGAATAAAAAAATAAGAAAAGTGTACAATTGGCCCTCTTTTGAAAAATCATATTCGGCAGGGCTCCATGCTCATATGTATCAAATCAACTTCATGATTAGGGAAAATAATCCCAGGTCCATGCAATGGCAACATTTGTGAATATGCATTTCTCTTTGAAAATCATGACCGTGGATACCCTTTATAAACTGCCTATGCAATGCTATATCAAGGGTAATGACTTTATATCTTGAAAATAATCGCACTTAAGAAAGATAAGATATCCACCATGCACATTTCCGATTCTTGGTGTGGATTTAAATTATTTAAATTATTTTCACTATTTTCATTATGCATTATAAATAAAGAGAAGACCTTGGATAGTCTTTTGGGTGTTTTCATTGAAATAATCAGTTGGGCTGGCTCCCTGTCATGGTTGGTTGGTTGGTTGGGCTTGTTCCTTGACATGGTTGGTTGGCTGGGTTTGTACATTTGTTATTAAACACGATATGGTAATAACACAGGTAAAAAAACATTAATTTCACATACATCTGTATAATGACCTCTATGACCTCTATGACATGTCACCTTTGACCTTCGTGAACAAAAATCTAATCAGATTGTCGTTTGATGGTGATACATACTAATACCAAGTTTGAAGTTCATACCTCAAATGGTTCTTGAGATATCGCATTAACAAGGCTAACACCTGCAATTTCAGAAATTGATCTGTGACCTTTGACCTACATACCCCAAAATCTAACCAGATCGTCTTCCCGTGGTGATACATACTAACGCCAAGTTTAAAGTTCTTACCTCAAATGGTTCTTGAGTTATTGCGAGAACGAGGCTAACACCTGAAATTTCAGAAATTGGCCTCTGTGAACTTTGACCGTTGACCCATGTACCCCAAAATCTAATCAGAACATCTTCCTATGTGATACATACTAGCAACAAGTTTGAAGTTCATACCTCATGTGGTTCTTGAGTTATCCCGAGAACCAGAAAGCGGGACGGACAGATGGACGGACGGATGGCGGACGGACTGACAGACAACCCAAAAACATAAGGTCTCCGGCACCACCTTTGGTGGGCGGAGGCATAAAAAGACAACTAAGCAGATGGCACATAAATACCTCCATTTTCAGCTTCAAAGGATACTAGGAACTGCCCACTGATAAGTGATACTGGAATTTCATCAATGTTTGTCCATTCTATAAGGTCCAACGAGCGATCTGTGTTATGAAACAGAAAGAACATGGCAACCTTTGACATAGCTCAAATACTAACAGTTTTCATATAAATAACTATTTGATTATCAGTGTAATCAAATTGAAACCATATCAAAATTTAAGGATTACACGATGAATGCGACTGCATCTCCTATATGCCTCTGCCTAAATTGCTTAAACTGTTCATGAGATATTGTGATAGCAATCCACTGTAGCCAGAGTAGAATTACCATAACTAATAAAACAGGAGCATAATACTGTATAAACATTAACTGCAATTCTCTTTAAATCACATGAGGGCCCCCGAGAGGATCAAAACTCAACAGAAAAAAGTACATGGGTGCCTAAGCAAAAGCATTCTTCTTCTCTAAAAGTGTTCTCCTTTGAAATTGTCATGTACCCTTTATTTTGAAATCCTCCATGTGAATTACAACTTTAAGAGAAAAACTTATCCTTGATAAATTAGTTATTACGGTACGCAAATCAGCCATTAAACAGCCATTGAACAGCAGTAATAAAAGCACCAAAAGAGTGACATGTCTCCTTAAAATGTTTGCATTTCTGGGAAAATTTTATGCTTCTGTATCTTACACTCATACATGAATGTATTAGAAAATATACTATTGATTGAAATCTACATGGACTTTCTTATCCCTGCAATAACTAATAGCTGACAATGGTAGTGTAGAAGTTTACTTACCACTTGCATCACCAGGCTGCCACAGGAATCCATTGGTAGCAAAACCTTGCTTGGTAGCAATGACTCCCAGCCTGCCATCTTGCGGGATTGTCTCATTGATTTGAACCATGTTCGAATCCAGGCCAGTATTAAGAAGCGTGGTTTGATTCTGGTTATATACGTTTATATCAGTGTCAAAAAGGGGTGGACCATCGGAGGAGTAGGTGGAGACTGTCAAAACTGCCAGGATTTCTGGTGTTTCAGTGGATTCTGTAACATCATCAGTGGTAGCTTCAGTACTTGCTGATGCTGTTGTGGCTGGTGTTGATGGTGTTGGTGGTGTTGATGTGGCAGCCATAAGCCATGAAGACGGCATCTCTGCAGTGTATCTCCACACCAGCTTGGAGTCATCGTCCAGGATGACTTCGCCTTGACCACCCTCTATCCATAAACCTGCAGAAGATACACATTAAAAGAACAGGCAGTGGAAAAACAAAAACAAAGTTGAAGTGCACCACTGGAATTCTAAAACCATGGGTTAACTACATGCCAAGTGAAAAGCTGTTTCTTCTGATAGGGCTTAACATAGGTTTCCCCAGATTCAAAGACACCAGTGATATCATAGTATTTATGTATATTTGTATACAGTTTGATATTTAAGATCCATATTGTATGACATGATGGTACATGTACATGTATTTTTTTACTTAAAGATTATCCCTTTCTTTCTTCATATGTTCTCACTCTGTTCTCACTCATGCTTTCACTCTGGAATGTATTTTATCTTCCAAACGGTTCAGGCAGGTTTGCAGAATCCATTAATACATAAAAAAAACAACTTAAAAACAAGGTACAGGTGCACTTCATACAAAATAGCTTAGAAGTGTAAAACAGAACTGCAGTAATCATATCACGATCAGATGTGAATCAAAATGAAATATACAAACAGCACTTGGAGATATTGCAGAAGTCAACTGCAGTTTCCTATTGAATGTTTGCCAGTTGTTAAAAGTATAGGTTGAAGCCAAATGTACACTACAATAACATTAAATTCCAAATTACATTACGATGCATACACCTGAATGATTTCATGAAATGTAATTTTTCATTCTGAAATACAAGTAATTAATTTGCTTACTCCTGTTTGCACTGACACTCTTTTGGGAGGAAGGGATCATTTTTGCCATCAGTCAACATTGAACTACATGAATCTTCAAGAGGCAATATCAAACCAAGTAAAGATATACAACCTACTATCACTAGGAATTCAAGTAGATTATATAACATATAAACCTCACCTGTTTCTTCATTGAACATGTAAGCTGAGATGTTATCCCCTTCAGTGAATCCACTGTCGGATGGGATGGGTAGTGTAAAGACCGCATCCTGTATCCCAATCTCTTCCCTAGCGCCACTCAGTAAAAGGGCCAAGTCCATGGCTGCAACCGGATAGATGGTCATGATCTCACCAAAGCCATCTTTGGTCACACCTTGAGGAAGGTAAGATGCTGGTCCATCGCTCGTAGCATAACCAATGCTCTCCGGCAATGGTGCGAAGAGATCGATATCAAAGCTTGCCGTGGCTGGGACAAATTGCAAAATAGCATAGATGCTGATGATTACCTGACTGTATATATCTAGAAAGCAGGCATATACATTATGCTTAAATGTATACAATCAACAGCTTTCAATCACAGCTTTCAATCTAATCTAAGTGACTTGGTAGAAGAGGACTAATGCCTTAACAAAGAGCATCACTCTACCAACTTCAATTCAAAGCCATGACTACTGCTCAGCCTATTGACCATATAGTCGTATAGAGCCAGAAGGGCATTAACTCATATACAGAGTTAATGCCCTTCTGGCTCTCAACAGATGATATGTTCATTTGAAATGTTGAAATTAGATATTGGTCCTCTTGTTGTAAAAGGAAATCATTAGTAGATGTACCCAAAAATATCAACCTATTTTATATTTCTAAATTGCCTTACAGTTTATGGGTTGGATTTGCTAAATCAGCCATCAGTAGAAATAAAAGAGTTAGAGGACAATATACAGAGAAAACCTACCTCTACAGAAAAGTCAGTTCCTCCTCAGAAAGGTCACTGGAGTCATGTCCCAACAATGAGACTCAAGTATCTTTGACCTTCTGAAGGCATGTACAAGGCAGGGGCAGATCTAGTACTTTGTAAAAAGGGGGGGGGGGGGGGTCTATTCCACAAAATTTCTGATATGCACAAAACAAGAGCTCCAGGGGGCACGACGCTCACCTGATGTGGATCAATGCATATCTGGTGCATGTTCTCTCTAGCACCACCAGGAGATATGTTAGAAATTGAAACAACTAGGAGAATGTACATGAGATGAGGTTAGAAATTAACATAATCCCGCCCACCCCATGGTCTACTTTGGATCCCCTACCCCTAAGGATGATTCCTACCAAGTTTGGTTGAATTCCGATCATGTGTTTTGGAGAAGATCAGAATGTACATTTCGCCTGGCAGCGCCCCCCCCCCCCCCCCTTCCAGTATGTTACCCCCACAGGGCCCCTATAGGGCCACTCAGTGTTTCATGAACATTCATTCTTTCTTCATCTATAGAGGTATCTCCATACACAATACCAAGTCTGAGCTATGCCTGGTTCTGGAGAAGATGTTTGAAATTTACATATCTTTTACAATTGGGGGCCCTCCCCCTGGGGGCCACATGTACCATTTTAGCAACTTTGGGTCCCCTACCCCTAAGGATGATTCCTACCAAGTTTGGTTGAATTCCGATAATGTGTTTTGGAGAAGAAGATCAGAATCTACATTTTGCCTGGCAGCGCCCCCCCTCCAGTATGTTACCCCCACAGGGCCCCTATAGGGCCACTCAGAGAAATTTCATGAACAGCATTCATTCTTCATCTATAGAGGTATCTCCATACACATTACCAAGTCTGAGCTATGCCTGGTTCTGGAGAAGAAGATGTTTGAAACTTACATAGCTTTTACAATTGGGGGCCCTCCCCCTGGGCCCCCCTGGGGGCCACATGTACCATTTTAGCAACTTTGGGTCCCCTACCCCTAAGGATGATTCCTACCAAGTTTGGTTGAATTCCGATCATGTGTTTTGGAGAAGAAGATCAGAATGTACATTTTGCCTGGCAGCGCCCCCCCCCCCCCCCCCCCCCTCCAGTATGTTACCCCCACAGGGCCCCTATAGGGCCACTCAGAGAAATTTCATGAACAACATTCATTCTTCATCTATAGAGGTATCTCCATACACAATACCAAGTCTGAGCTTTGCCTGGTTCTGGAGAAGAAGATGTTTGAAATTTACATAGCTTTTACAATTGGGGGCCTTCCCCCTTGGGGGCCACATGTACCATTTTAGCAACTTTGGGTCCCCTACCACTAAGGATGATTCCTACCAAGTTTGGTTGAATTCCGATAATGTGTTTTGGAGAAGAAGATCAGAATCTACATTTTGCCTGGCAGCGCCCCCCCCCCCCCTCCAGTATGTTACCCCCACAGGGCCCCTATAGGGCCACTCAGAGAAATTTCATGAACAGCATTCATTCTTCATCTATAGAGGTATCTCCATACACATTACCAAGTCTGAGCTATGCCTGGTTCTGGAGAAGAAGATGTTTGAAACTTACATAGCTTTTACAATTGGGGGCCCTCCCCCTGGGCCCCCCTGGGGGCCACATGTACCATTTTAGCAACTTTGGGTCCCCTACCCCTAAGGATGATTCCTACCAAGTTTGGTTGAATTCCGATAATGTGTTTTGGAGAAGAAGATCAGAATGTACATTTTGCCTGGCAGCGCCCCCCCCCCCCCTCCAGTATGTTACCCCCACAGGGCCCCTATAGGGCCACTCAGAGAAATTTCATGAACAACATTCATTCTTCATCTATAGAGGTATCTCCATACACAATACCAAGTCTGAGCTATGCCTGGTTCTGGAGAAGAAGATGTTTGAAATTTACATAGCTTTTACAATTGGGGGCCCTCCCCCTGGGCCCCCCTGGGGGCCACATGTACCATTTTAGCAACTTTGGGTCCCCTACCCCTAAGGATGATTCCTACCAAGTTTGGTTGAATTCCGATCATGGGTTTTGGAGAAGAAGATGAAAATGTAAAAAGTTAACGGACGACGGACGACGGACGACGCACGACGGACAACGGACGACGGACAAATTTCCATCGCAATAGCTCACTCGAGCCTTAGGCTCAGGTGAGCAAATAAAAAAGGATACTCCATCACATTTGTAAATGCCTTTTGGGTCAAATATTTGAAAAAGAAGGGTATGTATTTGGGGGTGGTGTACTTAAGGTATGTCACATGGGTTTCAACAGGAGGGCACAGGCCAGTTGTCCCCCACCCCTAAACCATCAGTAAATGTGCACAGCTTATTTTCTCTCTTTCAAAACCGATGAAGATTTGACTTTCCACATTCTCCCACACTACATAAAGTACTTTTGGGGACAGTAAAGACAGCATAAGATTATTTTATTTTAAAGTAAATCAATACCTCCATTTTCAGCTTCAAATGAGACAACCAATATTCCACCGACGAGTCTAGCTGGAATTTCATCAATGTTTGTCCATTCTATAAGGTCCAGTGAACGATCTGCAGGACAAAATAAAAAGATTGTGGTCATTTGCAATGCGAGATGACTAACATTCATGAGGTTTTCCTTACGGTTGGCAATTTCCTGATTTGTACTGGAATTATATCGATATGAGCAATTGTTTTTAAGGAATGGAGTAATACATTTGAGACCCACTGAACAATCAAGGATAGACATAGGGGGTGTTGCAAGAAAGTTGCAATCAATTGCAAATTGTAAAGCAAATTAGAACAACCATTCTGAATGGTTCCATTTTCTTGGTCATGCATCTTTCAAACCGGAGCAATGCACTCATATGTATGTACAGCAGTATATTTAAAGCCATCTACATAGATAGAGAAAAATACTTACTAGTTGTATCACCGGGCTGCCATAGGAATCCATTGGTAGCATAACCTTGCTTGGTAGCGATGATGCCAAGCCTTCCATCTTGTGATATTGTCTGATTGATTTGCACTGTATTCGAATCTTGACCGGTACTAAGGGAGATTGCTTCGTTCTGCCCATCTACAACACGAATGTTAGTGTCAAAGAGGGGGTGATCCACCAGAATTGAAGGTGGAAACTGTCAAAGCTGCTAAGGTTGTTAGTGTGGTTGTTTCTACCGGGGTTGTAATAATTGGTGTTGTTTCTACCGGGGTTGTGTCGTCTGGTGTGGTTGTTTCTACCGGGGTTGTAACAATTGGTGTTGTTTCCACTGGGGTTGGGTCCTCTGGTGTGGTTGTCTCTACCGGGGTTGTAACAATTGGTGTTGTTTCTACTGGGGTTGTGTCCTCTGGTGTGGTTGTAACAATTGGTGTTGTTTCTACTAGGAGGGTTGTGTCCTCTGGTGTGGTTGTTTCTACCAGTTCCAAGGCACTAGCTATTACCCAAGAGTCTAGTCTGGGAACTGTATGTTCCAAGAACAGTGTAGAGTTGTCATCCCCAGGTGTAACCATCCAGTATCCATTCTGCATCCACAACCCTATACAAATGAATGATAGGAACATTTGAATAAACTTCACAACTGAATTGATCATGATATACATGTATTTTAAACTTCACACGAGGCATAAGTAAAATTGAAAAATATCATTATATTGACAAACTACAGAGAGGCATAGCCAGAGGTGCCAAGGAGAGCAAAACATTGCCCCTTCTAAAAGTCCTACATGGTTAGAACTGCAAATCTACAGATTCCTTAAACATCGATTCATAATCTCCCCTCCCGGGTATCACATTATTGGCAATCATTCCCATCAATACACTTGGCTTTTCATTCCAGATTTCCTCCATTTCTGAAGAAATTGACAAGTGTTTCATACATTTTATGGGATTCTTGAAGAGTGGGAATGAGAGAAATAAAACAAAATGAAATGAGGAATATTGAATTCATTACAAACTTCCTAACCCTGCTGACCTGTGTTTTCATCAAAGTAGAAGGCAGGCAAAACGTCACCCTCTGACAATGGGGAATCCTCTTCTACAGGAACTCTGAAAGTGACATTCACCAGGCCCTTGATCTCACCATACGTTTCATTAATGAGAGAAAACTCTACTGCTACGAATGGTTCAATGTCAACCAAGCTGCCATTGACATCCACCATGACTGCCTCAGGTAAAAGAGGAGATGGGCCATTGACCACAAGATAGCCAGGTAGAGAATCAGATATGGACTGTTCTTCAGCAGCAGGAACCTCGATGGAACCTGAGAGGGGAGGAGATACAGAAAAAAGCGTATATAATGGATTATTATTATGCAATTCCTGACATATCCCATATTTAGGTTTAATTTCAAACTAAACTAATTAACTTTGTTTGTCTTTCATTGTCATATTGCAGCCTATTTTCGACTTTGGAATATTTTTGCCAATTGTCATTTTGAAAGTTGCATGTACATAAACCCTTCACCCTGTTGTGCCACCATTACAGTTACTGAACATTCACCACAAATTATTTTTTTTAGTTTGAGCTTTGATATTTTACTGACGAGCTAATGCATCTTCCTTTGGAACAAACTTCAAAATACCTTTAAAATACATGTCCTTGTGTCAGTATTAGGAAAGAAAATATATCTATTCTCAGTCCAAACATAGAGTATATATACCATTGTTATTCAGAATGTGTTTTAGGTGAGGTTTAGTTTGGGGTTACTAGGCTTAAGTATAGTGCTTGGTCCAGGGGAGCGTTTCATCAAGTGTTTTGTCAGTGATTTTTACCGACAACTGTTACAAGCCACTGAAATCCTTGCATCTGATTGGCTGAGAGCAAATTTGTTCGTAAAATCACTGACAAAACGCTTGATGAAATGCTCCCCTGGGTTGAAGTTACAATGTCAGTAAGAGTAGGATATTGACCGTGGAGCAATCACTGTATACAACTGTCAAAATATTACACCTGTCTAAGGTTGAGTCAACATTTGAAATTATATCGTAAACAAACTTGTAAATATTGGCTTCGAAAAGATATAATATATTTATGAGAGTGAATATTAACCTCCATCTTGTGTCTCTAAACGGAAGTCCCCAATGCCCTGTCCATTCTGATCAACAGCACGATCCAAAGAGCCATTTACCAGCATGCCCAACTGAACAGAGGAAGCTACAATAAAGAGAAAAGATGATAAATATTATTAGAAAATGATAAAAGTAATAATATGGTCTTATTTACCAAGGTTAGCCTCATCAGTTTCAATACTGCTCTTCCTAAAGGTCCTGCAATTATCATTACCCCAGCATTGCTATAGGTACCTTGTCGAAGCATCTAAGAATCAAGGATCGCACCCTGAACTTCTCGCATGAGAGCCAAGAGCCTTGACCAATGTACACTGTAGCACAGTGCTCCTACTGCAGACGTGTATGCCCACATAACATCAAGGATGGAGTTGGATTGGCAGATCAAGGATGTTTTTCAGCTAAGGGGTGCCACAAATATATGTTCAGAATATCTGACAAGCGGCAATGGGGCACATACTGGTACACAATTTTTGGCAGGGGGAATGTGCCCCTGTGTGACCTGGAGCTGCCACTGGGGGTCTTTCTAACCAACATATATTGTGCAAGTCTATCTTTATCTGTCTCTTTCAAGAAAATAATATATATCTCTAGGTTATACCAAATTTTGAGCTTAGGAGCTATCTCATTCAAGATGCAATGCTGAGAAATACTCTATTTTCTAAAATGACAGAATCCTCTACAGCATTTCCATTCCAAAATAACTTGCAAGCTGCTTAATTTTTGCTTATATTATCACATCCTACATGTACATGCATGTAGCTCCAGTTTGTTTCTTTAGTGTAGCAATTATGACAATGAACATGATGATTACAAAAATATATCTCTGTTTGGATCATGATTATGAACATCGCTGTTCAATAAACTTATATAATTGTTATAATCAACATTATTGTTATATAAGGCATTTTAGCGGTGCATTAAAAACGCATGTTTTTGTCCGCTTGATTTGCACGTGCAATATAAGAGGATATTGCACGGAACGCTGAATCCCCCATAGGCTACAGTACTAAACTTGCTGTGCAATATTATGCAGTATTTTGTCAGGTCTGTTTGTGTGCGCGCAAATAATGCAACGCATACACACACATACGCACATGACGTCATAAAGAGGTTAAGTTAAACTTGTGTGATCACAATGATCATAAATAATCATATCTGATTGATACACGTCTATAAAAACCCAATTACACACACACACACACAATGAAGTATGATGAGGGGCTCTATTAAGTGAATGTGGTTGGTTAAATGATTTTTATTAAGTTCTAAATCATTTCTTGTAGGGTACAGATAATAATAATTACATATATATTGGATGGCTTTATTTCATGCAAGCAAGCAATACCATAAAATATTCCACTTGTCAGGGCCAATATTGCACTCATCTTCGATGCGTGCAATATTGGCCCTAACTCATGGAATATTCTCTGGTATCCCATTCAGAGCCATCCAATATAATATACTTATTTTTTTCAATATCATCATTATTTTCATTACTATTATCATTATATCATTATTATATCATTCATAATCATTAATTTTGATATGATCAATGACATTTTCATCATAATCGTTATGTTTATTATAATAATTATTATCATTATCATATTTAATGCTACAATTATTATTATGAGCTCTATTATCATTATGATTATCATCATTATCATCATCATCATCATCATCATCATTATGATTATCATTACATCATTATCATGACTGGAAGTGGAACTGGAAGTACTCCATGCATGATCACTGTTACTTTCATAAATTATTTTGGTTGATGGGCTAGCTTGCATGCATTCAACACGATATCAGTGCATTGTAAAACCAAAGAGCTCCTTGGTTAAATTTGTTTCGAATAGAACACTTACTTTCATTATCTCCTAATTCCCACTGGAAACCGTTTGCGGCATATCCCAGTTTGGTCACAACAACACCGATGCGCTCGGTCGATGATAGCGGAACTTCCAACGTCACGGAGCCCGAGTCGGCTGGGGTGGTAACCTGGTAGCTGAGGTTGCCTGACACTCCCAATACCGTGGCCTCATCCAGCGGGTCGCCGAAAGAATCAGTAACCGTGATTCGCAGGGTAATGAGTGTGATGTTGCAAGTATATCCTGTCCAGTTTCCATCGCATATACAGCTCAAATCCCTGGTGCATATCTGTAAAGCATCAAATCATCAGAGCCAAAGACAAGAAATTGATTAGGCCTATTTAACTCGTAGACAGCCTCGTAAATTGGCCGCTGGGCCTCGATTCGTTATCATTACGCAATACATCGCGCACTTGTGCACTGCGCGCGCTGACGACCTCCCAGTGCTCAGAGGATGCTGGATTACTGCACATCACATGCTCAGAATATAATCGAAGCTGCACGAGAACCAAATAAGAGGACAAGTGTCCGATTTTCGCCTGTATATATTTTGGGTGTCGGAGTAAAAGAACTTTAGAACTTTTAGGACGGTCAAAAATAATAATAGGAGTAAGCTGCTATACTTTTCAAAAAGATAATTCCGTGTATTGTACAACTACGGGCGTTTTTTCTCTCTCTCACTCTCTTCTTTTACTTAATTTTCAACGTGATTGGAATAGTATTGTGATTTTTGGTGATCCCACTTTTGCTCCCGCGAGAATTTTTCAGGGCTTCACTTCGTCAAAGAATTAGATATAGGGTTATAGTTATAGGATTGTATTTAGTTTGGGGTTAGGTATAGGTTTAGGGTGGGAAAAGTAATTGGCCTGTTTGGTCCAGGGTCCAAGCATGTAGCTTCATGGTCAAAGTTCGGAATTCGCTTAGTGTATTAAAGTAAGTGACCTCAAATTAATGTCGCCAAAATAAGTATGTGTTGTACGACTAGACGATGATGTAATATAAATATCTGCAGGTATCAGCACAGAGGTGCTACATGTAGGCCTATATATATATATATATATATATTGATCTACATGGTACATTAGCACGACATTTATTGTCCTCTCTCTGTTCAAATGTCCGCTTACTGTATGAAATGTCCATCTAATGTATAGGCCTATAGGGGGCACCGCATTGTCGCATGTCATGCTAATGTACCATGTAGATATATATATATATATATATATATATATATACCCCTAATGGGTACATTAGGAGGACAGTTTTTGTCTCATTTCTATAGACAACTGTCGACCTAATGACACCAACTGTCTACCTATGTAGGGTCGCTATTATGACGGAATAAACCGCATTGTTAGGTGTCGACCTAATGTAAATTTAGTAAAATACATGTATATATATATATATATATATATATATATATATATATATATCACTGGATTCCGCATTTGGGAGACACGGCTTTGTCATTTGAATTGTTCCGCGTGTCTCCCAAATGCGGTTCGTGCATGTCTCCCTAATGCGGTGGTCTCTATTATGACGGAATAAACCGCATTGTCGTGTGTCTCCCTAATACACGATCCAGTGGAATATACATATATATACATGTAAGCCCCCACAAGAACCGAACTAGGTAAGACAAGTGACGATTTGCCTTGGCAGCCTATATAATTCGTTATGAATGGAAGAACATTGATTTTTTAAAGGGCCATCAACGATCAAGGAGTTCAAGAAGGTCTCCTTCTTCTCCGATCACTGCACAAGTCCGGTCGAGCTGTGCAGAATACAGGATCTGGCCTTTGTCGTTAAACCCCTCCAGATCTTTGACTACACGGTTCTGGTAGGAGAGGGCAGTGTTTCATCGTCTGATCCAGAGCCATCGATGAACAGAGTTTGGCCAACTCGGTTTCAGTTGGGCACAACATGTCGCATATTCCTTTGTTACATGCTTACCTAACAAAGCAACATGCCGCCATATTGTTACCCACTGAAGCAGAGTTGGCCAAACTCTATGTATGGATGGCACTGGTCTGATCTAGAGTACCTACATAAAGAGAGTAGCGACAACTCCTGATTTGAACGCCACTTTGTTTCCTCTGCTATGCAACATTTCTATTCAATTCCGATGAGCACCTGGGTGTTCTCCATAGAAAGAATTCAAACGCCATTTTGTTTCCCGAAAAGTCAGACGTCCATGTCGCTACTCTCTATATAAAGGTACTCTAGTCTGATCCAGAGCCCTGGTCTGATCCTCCCCACAGTGGCATATAGTTTCTCTGTCCTTAGATATAGCCCCATTTCGGCACGGTGAATAATTCCGTCAAATGGACAAACATTTGCGATATTGTTTTCCTTCTCTTGTCTTTTTTTTCTTTGCACCGATATCATGGAAACGCGTAGCTCCATTAGGCTAGATTTGTACTCACCCCGTTTCCAGAGCAGGGCACGCCTGTTGTAGCAGTCGGGCATCTGTCCAATGAATATGCATCCGCGATGGTTGTACAGTTGTAGTCCCAACATACCTGTGGGACAGAGGAGAAGATGAAATGAAAATTATGATTCGATGCGTTATTTCTCTCTCCCATCATATGAAAAGCTGTTTAGGCTACTTAATTGAAATGCGATGTGTATTTATTTGAAAAGAATATAAGTAAAAAATGACACATTTTCATTAATGGCCATTAAAAAAAATGTTTTTTATTGTTCCTATCCCCCTGCAAAATCACAAACATTTCTTGCTCTAAGTTAGCCCCCCCCCCCCCCCCCTGCCCTCATATTTAAAAAAAACTCGGGTGCCGTCACGTGGGTGAGGTATTCCAAACTGCCAACAGTCCTTTGAAGTATTATTTTTTCAAAGCCAATCCATGAGGTTTTTAAATATTTATATAGCACCTATTTCGTTGGACTTACAGAGCAATTCAAATTTCACACTTACCCGACCTTCGGCACATTTCGTCCCGTAAGTAACGTCCCCAAGACCACTGAAGTCTGAATGGGCATAATCTGACACCCACAAAGCTCTGTAACAGCATATCAAATTGTAAAATGTATTCAATAAATACACTCAAAATATTCCAAAACCCCCTAATTTAATGAGAGGTGAGAGACCTCAGAAACTACCAAATACCTTTAAGAACTCAAAATTAATTCAAGGAAACATAACTGAGCATTTTACAGATACATCAGAATGGAAGAATACTGTATTTTTAACATTTCAGCAATTTTCCGCTGAATGAAATTGATTATATTTGGTGGTTCAAAATGTAAATGATTTATATGCCGAGATTTTTATAATATAATCGGCCGCCCCTCCATGCATGTCTTGAAAATCGCTATAAAATGTTCCGTTATCAAAGGATTGTGAACTTTCGCCGGTTTTCAACCCCCCCCCCCCTTTCTGACAATGATCCTGCATCGGCACATATAATATACACAACAATGTTTTTTTTTTATTTAAAAATACATCTGCGGTAGACTTTACTGTTTGAATAAAGTCAATGGGAAATGAAGTAGCTTGTGTAAGAGAAAGAATATAAATTATATGGAGTAAGAGAAGGATGAAGACATCGACTTACGAGCACGTCCCATCCATATTTGCGAGTGTCTCGAATCCGAACCCATTTAATTGAATTACATTCACGCATTTGAGAGCGCCGCACAGTGCGTTCCTGAAAATAAAAATTATGGCAGGTTACAACAGTAATGTCAAATTACATGAGACAGGAGATGACACCTGTCATTTCAATTTTCATTTCATTTATTCAGTTCTGAATAGAAATACAAGTACATAGTATATATTTAGTTTACATGTATGAAAAAATTCCAACAGGACTTGGAGCTCCAAACAAAAGCTTGACGCCTTACAATTGTGGGACCCCAAGGAAGAACAGCAGCATTTTGTAAATACTGCTGAATTTGGGTCATCCTCCGTTTTTTAAGCTCATGTATACGTTGTATTTTATGAAATGTATGTGGTTTTCTTAATACGGAAATAAATACAAACAAACACAAACACAATTAAATACAATCTCAATAAGGTCTGCTGATTAATCCCACATCTCTTTGGGTGCTTCTCTTGAGAGGGTCTTGGATACCCCCCCCCCCCCCTCATCCAGCCGATTCAAAATTTCAACAGTAGTCAAGTCAGGGTAACCTCGCTAGTCATAAGGACCACTTATTCATAATTCCATAACGCGTGACTAAATGAATAGCGGTTTTGTATGAATAGCGATCCTTCTAAATAGCGAGCAAACCATACACAAAATACCTCGCTATTCATAAGGACCTCCATTCATAAGGACCACTATTCATAACTATTCATAAGGACCGCTATTCATAACGCGTGTTAAATGAATAGCGGTTCTTATGAATAGCGAGCTGACCCGATCAAGCCGATCATTTCATGACGGTGGTAAAGTGCTGACATTATAAGTAAATCACCATCTCATAGATTTAAAAGTGCAAAGTTCAAATTAATCAGTGTTGAAGAGGTTCCCGAACGAATGAGCGTTAACGCTTGGAGTTGCACATGTAGAGCTTAGACTCCAGTGATATTAAAAACGCCTGAAAATATGTCTATTTGGGATGCAGAATTAAAAAAAAATGCCTATAATAACGAGGGGAAAAAGAGCTAACAATAACGGGGTTTAAAAAGTAATTATACCAATGTACACCAGGGCACACAGATATTTTTTTTAAAGAGAAAGGGAAAGGAAGGTGAAGACCCCCCCCCCCCCCCCTCCCCCCCCCCCAAAAAAAAAAGGATATAGAAAAAACATGATGAAAGAAAGCAAGATATGATTTTAAAAAAAAATGAAAGACAGTAAATGTTAGACGACTTAACATAGTATCTTAAAATAAGACAATAATAAATTAAATAATTGTTTTACTCAGGGGCACAAGGCGCATAGTCCACGTTATAATTGCCTCCTGTCAAAGAGATTGAGTCGACACCACACCGACCGTCCGGTTCTGCCCCCTCTGTGTTGCCCTGATAGCATTCTGCATCAGCCGCTACGGCAGCTGCATGCATGAAAAATAGAATGGAATTGATTTAATATTTGTGTGATTAAACTTCAGTTTAATAAAATTTGACAGGCCTATACTGCAAGGATGAATATCGGGGTCTAACTTTAATCGATTACTTCTGTCAGAAGTCTTCTGATATATTAAAAAAAAGTATGATGATATTAAAATGCATTGTGGTTTCATCCCATTGGTCTAAAGTGTCGAACCAAAAGGAATCACTTCATTTACATAAGGAATTGAAAAATTATATACGGCAATCAATAGCCCAAAGACAGATCTTCGAAAGAAAATATTATCATTAACAAAACTGTAAACCAAAACAGTATGTACCTTTTCTGTTAAGGAATCAGAAAAATAATAAAAGAGCCGTTTATGACGTTAAGGAATGTAAATCTTGACGCAAATATCCAACTTGTCAACATGCAAACTTACCATCTCCCATTGAATTCCGGCATTGATCATCTAAAGTTGGACATAGACCTCGATAGCAATAACCCTGCATGCCGATAATTGAAAAGAGAAAAGAAGTGTAATGCTCCATTGCATGCAATGCGTCATTTCGATCGATTGCGTTATTACCTAGTCAAAATTATGCAGTTATTCAACACCGCGTTCGTACTGTTCATTAATTCACTTTTTAATATGTACAATGTCAATCTCACATAGAGCTTCAAGAAAGCACCGCAGTGGCTGACGCATCACTACGGCGTTAATGACGCATCGTTGGGAACGGACATATTACCCGCTGCACGCGAGGCGTCATTTCGACTGCATTGTTACCTTCGCTCAAAAAAAACCTATGAGGACAATCCTCTGAGATCAGTGGGGCAATCAGTGCAGGCGCCAGTAAGTCCACGCTATGTTTGAATTGTCGACTTTGCATTCACCTTTGGTACGATATCACTTTCAGATGACGCGTCAAAACACTGACGCATTTCTACGTCAGGCGAATGACGCATCATGTGAAGCGGGTATAATAGACATACGGTGAAACCTTTAAAGGTTTACTAAATTAGAGAGAAAATGGGTGCTCTTTCCATGTAGTGTTGCCTTCTAATCACGAATCTGCAAATCGATTGTCCAAATTATGTCTCGTTTTGGCTAAAAGGGGGGAAGAGTAGAGGTTTTGGGACCGTTCCTTAAAACTCGTGAGCTGATTGGCTAACCCCCAAGTGACGTATGAAAAGTAAGAGGCACAAGATCTGCAGGCTGCAGCATATAATATTGTACACAGAATGCGGTATTTGACTCCTCTGTTCAACGGACAATTTATGAAAATAGGAAATTAATCAATATAATCTTAGGAGTGAATAATCATTAGCAATATATTTTCTACAAGATCAGAAAACGCTTTTGCCCAAATATACAGCACTTGTTTTGTTTTCTAGCTTTTCTTTTGAACAATGTTCTCATCCATCTGAGCTTGCCGAACGAAAGTTTTGCATTGGTCATAAACGCGTGCACAGCCGTTTTATGCGTCTGTATGTACAATGTCCTACACATCTTTAATACGGCAGTGACTATGTTCCCCTCGTACATAGCGACTGGTAAACGATTTACATAGTACGTTAGTACTGACTTAGATTTTGGCTGAATTCGAGTAACTTATATAGAGAAAGGAAAAGTGTCCGCGATTGCGAGTTGGAGGACTTTTCTGAGCCATGCAGATACGAACTCTGATTTATCAGATGATTTATCAGACCCCGAAGGCAAAGAAGCTCGAGTGGCAAGGGGGAATTCGACCATATTATATGTTTGAACCCCTCGCAGAATACGGTGAAGGGCCGTGGGTGAAGTAACTCCAGGGAGCTCCAACGCGTTGGAGCTCCCTGGAGTTACGGGTGAAGTAGACCGAAAATGCTGTCTCTCGTTCATTAGGTCGTCTTAGCTAACGAACGAGAGACAGAATTTTTGGTCTACGGGTGAAGCTGCTGCAGCTGCTGTCATTGAAAAACAGATTGGAAGACTTGACTCCAAGTCTGATCGTTTGAATAGCTGAATCTTTTAGCTAGCTTATCCTTCTCTTCATGCCAAATTCGGAATACAGGCCAGGATCCTCAAAATCATCTTCGGCAAAGTGATCGCTGCAGATTGTACTCCACTCACTTGGCTGGCCCTTGCCACTCTGCCCGCGTGAGCTTTACATTTGCGACCCACAATTTCCGTAGATTTTCATCTTTAGGAAAATGATGTAGGCTTACACCATCTTTAGGGTCTTGCTACAGCCCGCAACTATACACCGATTAGGCATTATTGATGAAACTGTGTCCCAAAATCAAAGTTATTGTGAGAATTAAACACACGAGAATACGCAATACAAATGGTCGATGCGGTGAATATCATGCTCGGCACCGGGCTGGGCCTGCCGGGGCCTCAGGCGCGCACGGTATAGGTTAGTGAAATATTTTCCCTTACTTTTCATGCGTCACAGATCACGTGATCACGATGTCGCTTCGCTGTGTTTTTTAGGGCGGGGCTTATGACAGCAAAAATGTACTTTTCAAATGATTATAAAATATGACTGAATGCATACAAAATTGTGTTATGGATATTTTTTGGCTCCTGATGACACCCTCCTACGAAAAATGGGCAATTATTTTTTTTATTTTAGTGACCCTTTAAAGTTTGTAAGAAGTGTTTTAACTCTATATATTTTGTCGTGATCTATTTTTTTTTTGGAGCAGTTATCAAAACTGGATTATAAGGCCCATTTACACAATACGGTTTTAACACTTGGGTTCCAAGAACTTCCACCGTAACCATGGTAACATCCTGATGTTAATTTTTTTTCTTCTAAAATCGTGATGTCTGGAACATAGCGTAAATGGGCATGTTGTGGGTTTTACAGTCATTTGAACTCTATAAAAGCTGTTTACTTATATTTCTTTCACAAGGGCCTTTAAGATTCTAATATTCATGCACACTGTAATACATAGCGAGAATAATATATTAATAATACTGAAATGCGCGAATATGCATCCCAGATGATGATATAATGAATGCGTCTGAAAAGTGTAAAATATGCTTATTTTAGTCTATCAACTATATTTTTTATTGTGTGAGTTTAATATATACTTACATTTCCATTTCCACACTGTGTTCCATCATGTACATAATCATCAACCGGGCACTGCAAGGGAAAGCAAAATATATTATTATTTTGTTATTTTTTGTTAATTTTTGTTATTTTTGTTAATCAATGGATTCACGGTTCACGATTTCCAGATGGAGTCGGACCTATCACAACAAAACCCCATGGAATTACATTATATAGCCTCACAGGAGGCGTTTCTTATCCCCTAGAACTTCACCTCCTGGACATGCCATCTCAGATTACGATGGCTGATTAATTTTACTATTTTTCCGTTAGGGTGATACCTTCAGGGGGAAAAAACGGGAAAAAAAGGAATTTGACTTCTAAATCTACATGATAAAAATCCTGAAGCATGGGTGACCCCCCCCCCCCCCCTCCTTTCCCGGCCATGGTATGGGTATGATGTCTTACCCGGAAACCCATTTCTCTACCAAGGTTTGAGGAACATGATCTCATAATGTATTTTTTTAATGAGGGAGAGAGAGAGAGAGAGAGAGAGAGAGAGGGGGAGAGAGAGAGAGAGAAGGAGGTTCACGGGTGAGAGGTGAGAGTAATAGAAATAGAAAGAGGTAAGGAGGCGATGGGTGCTAGAAAGAGAGAAGGAAGAGAGAGGGGATAAAAAAGAGAGAGATGAGACAACAAACGGAGGGCATCGTTTTCTAAAGGGATAGAAAAATATATAAATTACCTTTCCCGACACACCATCGCACCTATCGGCCACGTCGCATTCTCCAGTTGCTTCACGGCAAATGACACCACTGCTCATCAACTGCATAATAGCATGAAACAAACATGAGTAATAACATGGATCAGATAGGTAACATTAACAAAAATTAAAACGTTTAAATATTTTTTCTCCATGAAGAATTCTTTCCGTGTGTTGATTTTTTTTAAATGTAAAAATCTAATGGCATTTTAAGATCATAGCCCTGTCAACAACTTACTTCGCTAATACGTTTATTCAACTAGAATCTTTGCTTTGCTTTCTTCGTAATGTATTTATTTTTTTGCCTTATAAAGTGCTTGAAAGTCCTTCTCTTTTAAAAAATAATTTTTGAAATAAGTCTTCCAAACTTTATCGGTTGTAACAATAAACGATGCATACTTTGCCAAAATATCGCTTACCAAACGAATTCATAATATTTGAATCGAGTAAATAATACTTCTCAAAAAGAGTGAAGAGATAAGAATAATCAACCACTTATTTGAATACTTGAATTTTTTGAAAGGCAATACAGTCACCTTGCACTGGTTACAACACTCTCCGTCTTGGCACTCACTGCCCTCGGTAAATCGACATTCATCGTCACAGCAAGAACAATTATCCTTGAAAGAATGATAACAATAATTAGACGCTCTCATTGTTAACCAGGCATTAGATTGGGGTTATAAGAATGAACAAATAGAAGTTATGTCACAATATAATATGAATAAATAATGGATAATAAATAACTTAGTAATATATTGATTGCGATTTACAGGCCATGTAAATCGACATGCCATAAAGTCACCGCGTGAACAACTTTTGGGATAAGGTTAAATATTATAGGCAGTCTGATTATCAACCGCGCACAAATTTTGTGCTCTCAAGAATAAATCAAAGCAGTGACTTCCCAATAACTGTCAAATGAATAATATATATATACAATCTACAAGCCATTCACACATTACCTATAGCATGTCCATTAGACTATTTACGCTACATAAATACAAATGAAAAGTATTCTCGAATACGTGCACTTTCTAAATATATTTATTCGAAGAATCAATTTTGAATTTTTAATATAAAAAATATATGAATGATTCAGCATAAGTTCTTGGTTAATTATCTAATCTGTACGAATGTTATAATCTATTTTCTCATTGCCGCTTTTAAAGTTTTTGACTTTTTTTAACTTTTCACAGATTGTTCAGTTGCTGAGGCGAATCCAGAAACAAGGGGAGGTGAAATATATACCTCGCCATTGGAGGTAGCATCATTATGTTCTCCCAGAAATATCCCCTAAACTAGCTACTTAGTGACATTATTTTGGGGGTACCCATTATACTACTTAATGATTTAAATATAAATTTCGAGCCTCTTGATCTGGGTAGGGACGAATACCTACTAAACCTAAACCCTACACTGCAAAAACCAGGGTGTTAATTAACACCATCTCGGTATCTATAATTGGGCTACACCAGATAAGTGTTAAAACAACACCAGTTTCGAATCAAACTGGCGTTGTTTTAAACACTAACTGTGTTGTTTTGACACTTATCTGGTGTAGACCAATATCAAACTGGTGTTGTTTTAACACTAACTGGTGTTGTTTTGACACTTATCTGGTGTAGGCCAATATGGATACCGAGATGGTGTTAAATTAACACCCAGGTTTTTGCAATGTATCCTGGATAGGCTGTAGACTCTGGACTCCAAAGTTTCATCATACAGAGTTTAATTGAAATGAAATGATAAAAGATTAGTGTGATGATAATTAAATAGTTTGAATAGAACTTACTGCATTTTCCGCAGTCACACTCCTCCCCTTCATCAACAAACCC